>VDFB02077258.1:104536-129412 GCA_007258455.2 Sequoia sempervirens
GGACTTCTTTCTAGAAATTTGCATAACTTAGCCAAAGTGTGGTGAATAGGCTGCCACCTTTTGAACAAAGGATCTAATACAAGCATATGTGTCTTTATTTGTTCCATTGCCCACTGAAGTGTTTTATAACTATCATGCACATTCTCCAGTTTATCCATAGCTGATTTTATCTTGTGCTCAAGAATCTTTTCCATAACTTCACAAATTCATCTTTTCACTTCATCTTGGGTTTGATTGTTGTCCTTCTTTACATCATACACTTCCTTCTCTGGAGTTTTTACCTGTTCTGAAAAAATCTTCTTCACAATATCCATTGGAGCAATAGGAGGCATGTATAACACCATATCCTTGCTTTGTGAGGGTCCTGCTCCTCTTAATTTCTCTTTCAATTTGACATTCTCCATGAATAGTTTAACTTCATCATTTAGGAGCCTTTGTTCCTTTTCGTACTCCTTCAATCTATCTTCTAATCCCTTAACAGTTGCTCGAGTGAACATGGTCGAATGCATGGTCATTGTGGTTGCCTCCAAAGGGGTGGTATCTTGTATTGTCCTTACCATCCCTTCCCCTTTCATCCCTTGAATTACATCCAATAATTGTGGCTTCTGTGTATTTTTTTGTTTGATCTATATGGCTAGGGTTTCAATCTTTGGGTTATACCCAGTTCCACTCACACCTTCATCAGAGTCAAATTCTGCAACTAGCATTGGATCTTCTTGAGCCCGCACTTGATTAAGCAAAAACATTTTCTTTAATTCCAAGCCAAGGAAAATGAGCATATTGTTCTTCAAGAGCATTTCTAGCCTTTTGGGGGCTAATGTCAATGTTGTCAACTCTTAATTCCTGGAAAGTTTGTGCTACCATTTCATTTTTCTCTGATTCTTCAATTCTTGCTTGAGCTGATTCCATCCTCTCTTGAAATTATTTTATCTTCATCTTCATCCAGATATCCCTAAACTCAAGAGTCTTAATGAATTCATCATCTTCTATGAATCTCCTGGATGCAATTTCCCTTTCATCTTCATGTACCTCTGTACTTGTTTTTTCTACATCACCCATCCTTTCCTCATGTTTATGGGCACTGGTCTCAAGGATGGGCTGATCAACTTCAATATCACCTTTCAATGACTGCAGTACTATAGCCACTTCCTCAGTATTTCCCACCTCTTCAGTATCCTCATAAGGTACTAACTATTCAATGCTTCCTGTCTTCTGTCTTTTGCGAGGTAACTGCTCCATGGGAGGCTCAGAGGTTTCACCTAGGGTATGCTCTGTAGTTGCACCACTATAATGTTCTTCGAGATATGCTTCCTTCTTTCTGTAAAATTCTTCAAATCTACCAATTATCAATTCTATCTTCTTGATGGGGTCCTTTTCCCAGGAAATCCTTGGACCTCTGCTTCGTCCTTTCTTCAACCTTCTTCATATATTCCCATTTTTTCCTTCTACTAAATACATCATTATAAGTAATGCAGTTCCTTATGACATCTTCAAAATCCACTTGGTGTGTCATTGTCATTTTGGTAAGAAGATTGTGCCTTATGTTGTTCATATTATTTTCAGGGTCAAAGGCTCTTTCTTTTCCAGATTTCAATGCATATCTTGTCTTCAAATAATATTGTAACTCCTCTAGTGTGTCTGAGCCTATAGTCCAATCTTCACACTTGGTTTGGTTTGGCAGGAAAGTGCCTTTCTTCTTCTTGTGCATTACATCTTTCTCCATCCACATCATTTTCCACATAAATTCAAGAAATGCTAATATGAGGGGAACAAATTTTGGCAGTATGTGTGGAGCAACATGGCATCCATAAACTCTTATTATTGTAACTTATGGGAGGAAGAACCAATCTCCAAAATTGTGTGTATGACCCTGCTCTGGTCTTAAAGCCAAAGGTCTCACTAGTTGCAACATTTTGGTTGGAAATCTTGGTATTGCATACCCAAGAACTCGAAGGATTCTGTGTACAAAGTCTTCGTAGAATACAACAAAGCTTGAATTCTTGCACCGACAGTCCCAAATATAGCACCATTTCGAGACAGGTGTGGGATTCCCTTGCTCATCTACTGTAGCCAAGTCCATTATTTTAGTCCATTGGTCCCTATTCTAGTACAATATCAAGTGAAACAGTAGGGAATAGTGTTTGAATGTAATTGGTGCTCTATCCTCTATAACTTGGGAGAATTTATCATCTAACACCTTCTCAAGGTATGAAGCAAAGTCATATTCAATATTAGTTTCAGGGTTTTGAATTCTCATGGCCATCATCATTAGGCCTATTGGAATTTTATCTTGAGCATCTATCCCCAACACTTGGCAAATAGCTAAATATGTATTCACAAAGTAATACTAAAAATTTCTCACATTAAATGGTTCAATAGTGGTAGTAGAGATGGGGAATGTTCTATTACCAATGCCTCTTTTCATATATAGGGGTACCTCATCACTTCTATAAGTCTTTTTTAACCTAGCATAATCCTCCTCACTTTTCTGTAGCTCTATCTTGGTCAGAGCTTGCTTGTTTAAGCCAAAACACTCAATGATGGCTTTTTTGGTTACTTCTACCAATACTGTGCCATTTGGAAACCTTACTGTTTTGGTAGCTGAGTGATAGTGTTTGGCTAGCAGTCTAATAAATTCTACATCAACAAACACATTTGGGACAATCAACCTTGCTATATCCAACATCCAAGTGTTTGACATTGGAATCTTCTCATTTCTCTTACTGTAAAAATACCAAAATAGGTCCCATCCAGATTTGGAAATGAGGGAATCCCTACAACTTTGTGTGGTGTCCACAAGAAAATTCTTATTACCCTCTTTAGTAGACCCTGGAAGGATATCTAATATGGACTAATGGAGTGGTCTCTTCTTTACTTTAGGTTCTTCATCTTTAATTTTAGGCTGACTATCTTTTACTTTTGATTGTTTTCTTTTAGGAGGCATGTTTAATTTTCTCTACTATGGCTTCAGATGACAAAACCTTGAAAGATTTTTTATATTAACAGAGCTCTTTCAGAGAGTTTTCGTGCACTTACTTGAGTATTTCACACTTGCAGGACTTCTTCTTCTTGTATCCTTAGCTCAGGCCATGCTAGTGCACTGCAATTGAGTGCGATATTGGGAAAACTCACTTATCTTTGGAGGGCGCGGTATTTAGTCATATTAGTTTTGGCAACCCTTAATAATTTAATAGCATTTAATTTTGGCAACTAATGTGATTTGCTATAAATTGTAATGATGCCACGTTTACTGCACTACCACTTTGCTCAAGGCTTCTTGCTATGGGGTTGCGGTGTATACCGCTCTACCGCATATGTTGCTCACCTTCCTGGCAGTATAGAGGTGCATGCTTTTGATCATTACTTGAAGAGTGCCAATGAGACAATCTTATTTGTCTTATCGATATCTCAATGTCTCATTCACATTAGATCTTATGTTCCTCTGATGTTGGTTTCCAGTGTCGATGAGACAAGTTAATAGCTCTTGCTGATATTCCATTGTCTTATCGATATTTTCCTTCGGCGGTATTTCTTTATATATCGATGTAACTCTACCATGTCAGGGAGACTTGTGATTATCGCTGCGGTATAGTGGTGTTTTTCCCTTCCCTTCTGCTGTTTACCGCACTACCGCCTTGCTCAAGGCTTCTTGCTGCGGGATTGCGGTGTATACCACTCTACCGCATATGTTGCTCACCTTCCTGGCGGTATAGCGGTGTATACTTTTGATCATTACTTGAAGAGTGTCGATGAGACAATCTTATTTTTCTTACCCATATCTCAATGTCTCATCGACATTACTTCGTTATATCCAAGAGTTGTGTTTCACCGAGCACTTGTAGATATACCTTGTTGATGTGACATAAGCAATTCTCTCCTCAATATGCCCGTATCTTGTTGACATTTCACTGTTTTACATTGTTGATGAGACATATAAATAAGTCTCTTCGACATAAGGGTGTCTAAATTGGCGCTAAACCAAAGCCAAACACGAAGCTAAAGTCAGAGCTAAAAGCGACGCTACACTCAAAGCTAATATCGGCGCTAAAGAAGGTGTTACTCCAGATGCTAATTAGCACCTAAATTAGAGCCGAATTGTATTGATCGGCGCAATAAATGCCAAAAATTGTGCCATCCCGATAAATAGCGCCGATGTTTTTAAAAAATTGCCAAAAAATACATTAAAACAGTGGGTGGGAGCAAAAAATAGAGCAAAAAGTGGATAAAATCACAGGGATTTCTTGTAGTGTTGGCATTTGGTATGGTGTTTTGGAATTGAGGTATAGACCCTTGATTCATGTTTTGATTTTGAAAATGTAGTTCTTGATTTTCAAGTGAGGGTGTGGATCCTTGGTTAATGTTTTGACATGAAGGTGTAGGCCCTTGATTGATGTTTTGATGTGAAGGCATGTTTGCTTGGTTGATGTTTGAAGGCGTAGGTCCTTGGTTAGTATTTTGAAATGAAGTAAAGGTTCCTTGATTGGAATTTGAAGGTGTCGGTCCTTGGTTGGCATTTGAAGGTGTAGGTCCTTGGTTGGTATTTTGAAATGAAGTAAAGGTTCCTTGATTGGAATTTGAAGGTGTATGTTCTTGGTTGGTATTTTGAAATGAAGTAAAGGTTCCTTGAGTAGAATTTTGGAATGATGGAAGAGCCCCTTGATTAGTGTTTTGGAGTAACGGGATTGATCCTTGATTTGTATTTTGATTTGGGGTTCTTCATGAGACAATGTGAACCCTTCTAGATTTAGTTGGTGGGTTTTAACTTGATGAAGGGGCACCTTGATTTGTGTTGTGAAGTGCAGATTTAGGACCTTGGTTTGAATTTTGGGTCAAAGGGGTAGGACCTTGTGATGTGGAACCTTGATTGGTATTTTGTGGTGTGTACTTATGACCTTGGTTTGTATTTTGGATCAAAGGTGTGTGACCTTGTGATATGGCACCTTGATTGGTATGTTGGAAAAGGGGGTTTGTGAAGGTCTTTCCCATGGTATTTGAGGGATCTCCAAGTGTGAAACTTTTTCTTTGTGTAGTGATATTGGTTTCCTTGTTTCCAAATGTTGAGATGCTTGGGATGTGTGTAATAGTGGTAGTAATATGTGTAGTTGTACTGAGGGGTATGTTTAACATTTGTTGTGATGAGGGCATGCCAAATGGAAATGTATTTTCGGTTTCTTTCTCCACAATGGTTGATACGTCAAAACCTTTAGGTAATTTGGCCCCCTTTTTAGCTAGTGCGTAAAAGTATCTGTTAGGTTCTGCACTAACAAGTTGATCAATCGTGCTCAAATTTTTTGGGTCACTATAAGATTATTCAATCTCTTCTTGGGTCAATTGTCTGTTGGAATATTCTTGGCTCATGTTTTCCCAACGTTTTGGTCTCTTGGTGGCGTGTCTCTTGGAGGTGTAGAATGATTTGAATTTGTTCCAAGGGTAGTGTCATGAAAAGGGTTGCTTGAAAACTCCATGTTCTTTCTTTTGTTTTGGGATCTTGTTTCAACCATATGAGACTAGGCTATGTTTTTGGATTTTTTAGATTTTAGGATATGAAAATGCAAGGATACTAATGCAAGGATGATAATGTCCAAAGGATGGGGAATAATGAATGCTAAAGGATACTAAAGGTTGATTGATGATCAAGGTTAGTGATAAGGTGACTAGATGATTCTAATTGAAGATCAAGGTGATAATGCAACTAAGGTTAAGATGAATTGAAGCTATATGTTTTTGTATTTTTGGAGTATAAGACTAATGGATGCAAAGGTAAAGTGAGCTATTTTTTTCTTTTTTTGTATTTTTGGAATAAGGGTGCAACATGCAATCTAAGCAATATGAGTCTAAATGAGAGTAAGGCAATGCAAAGGAATTCTAAAATTTTGAATAAAGGGTGGCAATAAAGCTAATGTGAACCCAAGGAAACAAATTCCAAATTTCATTGACCATAAGAGGATAACTTTGACAAAGTAGATCCAAGACTAGGACACAAGCTTAAGACTCAAACTTGATAAGGTGACAATGACAAGGACTGAAAATGATAAGGATAATGGTCAATGACAAATAGAATATGTAACCAAGAATTTCCAAAAGCTTAAAGGTCTCCCTATGTTGAAAATCTGAAAGCCCAAATGCAACCTAAAGATCAAAGCCTAATTTGTGCAATGCAAAGGATGGAGGAATGTAACCTATAATGCAATGTATTTCTAATGGTAATGCTAAAATAAGCTAGTGGATCTTGCAAGTCTCTTGTTTATTAGTCAGAGGTCACTATGAAACTGTTTTAATTGGATTTTGGACATAGATTTCAAAAGTTTTTTGTTTAGTAGACAATTGCGACTTTGTTTTTAGCAAATGCGTCACATAGTTGCGGTTTTGGTTATCAAATGCGACTCTATTTTCAGAAATTGTGTTTCAAAAAGTTAGTTGTGGTTTTTCAGTTCTCATTTCTGGTTCACAGTATCAGATGCGGCTCTGTGTTTGTCAGTTGTGGTTTTATAGAATGTTTTTTTGATAGTTTTGACATTTTTGAGCTAGTTTTTTGATGAAATTTTGGTTGTTTTTGATAAAATGTAATTGGAAAACACAATAGAAAGTATCAAGTACTTGTTTTTGGTCTGGTTTAGATGTGAAAATGTTTTAATTTCAAGATAACAAGAAAAATCCTATGGTTGGAAAGGACAATATTCGTTGGATTCCCACTTGGATTTCTCCAGCCACGCCTATTCAAAGCGGATAGCCTAGGAACTTGGTAGCACTGGCTCTCCTCCATGAAACTCACTTCTACGGGCATACTAAGTTCCGAATTCCCTAAGACCACAAAGATCTCAAGAAATTTTCCATCTCTACAGTGAACTGCGAAAATGTGGGATGGCTTCAAAGGTTCGACCTCCTGTGCCAACAAATAGAAGGATTTTGGCTTCTAAAAACAAGAGGTGTCTAGTAAGGGAATCCGGTTCATGGGGTAATGTGATAAAATCCCTCAAGAGGTCTCCCAACCCTTAGAACAAGGGCTTTTCACATCATAAAGATACTGGGGGAGAGATATCATGTATCGCTTCTCGTTGATTGCAAAATTTCCTTGCAATCACAAATTTATATAGCGGTTCAGAAGGACTTGGCTTTAGCCCGTTACCACTTGGGTTGTTTCCTTGGGGTGAGTAATTTTTTCCACCAAGGTAGGCTCTCTAATGGGTAAACACAAAAATAGATGGGTCTGGCTTTCTGATCACTGTGTTTGCACAAGGTGAGAGCATAATACCTACCATCCTTTAAACAATAAAATAGTGGTTCATTACCCCCTAGTTAAATCTATGTGAGAGAAGACAATCATTCATTTTAACACACCAATTGAAGTGTTATCTAATCTAAAGCAAACAAGATTTTGTGGTTTCAAAATAAATCCTTGGACATACAAAAACCTACAAAACCACACATTAATAGTTTCACAAAGATATCTTGGACCAACGAAAAGCTACAAGAAACCTAGTTAGCACAAAAGGTTAAAAACTAAACTAGAATCCGAAAATTAGCAACTAAGCTAGAGTAGAAAACAAAGAAACTAAACTGAATTAAAAACTTAAAGAAAACTAAGAGCTCAATTTTTTGTTGCTTCAAAAGAAGCAGTTTTGGGAGCTCCACTTCATGGCCACATGCTGCAAATAGAAGATTAGTAACTAGAAAACACCACTCTACTTGGAAAACCCAAAAGAAAAATTGAAAAGATACCAAGACTAGGATTTTATGCCTAGCAGACAAGTGCGCCGTTTCTTTCAGCAGTTGCATCATTGCATCACGTCACACCAGAGCGATTGTGTTGCATTTTCAAATTAAAAATTTTCCACTTCTCATGCCTTCAACAAATGCGTCAAATTCTTCATCAAATGTGTTGCGTGTTGACAATTGTGTCATTGCTTCAATCAGTTGCATTGTTATGTACCTAAAATCTACAAAAACAAGTGAAAATCCATATGAGAACTTGCAAAATCTTGTCCTTCACATCAGGTTCACCAATGTAAGATGGGGTAAAGAGTCCTAGCCTAGATAAAGTGATAGCCAACACCTCTAAGCCATAAACCACATATAAACAAGAGAAAACAATGAACGCATAAGGAAAATAAAACATCAAATCAAAACACTCCCCATGCTTGAATCTTGAATCACTTCTCTTGCTCTCCTATTTCTCCTTTTGCAATCTTTGCCCTCAAATTTTGAAGTAGACTTGTACAAATACCTGTAAATAGTAAGTAGAAGGTTGGAGACAAAATGGTTGTTTAGTTGAAAATGGGAGAGGAAGGTTGCTTTTATAGACAACCATTCAAATGGACGGTCTAGATTAATCTTCTAGAAAGATTCTAAGATCAATGGTCGAGAATGCATGAGAGGGAGGTTACGATGGATGGTCAAGATTGAACCTCTAGAAAGATGCCAAGATCAACGCCGAGAATTGATGCACCAAGAATATGCCATTCATGGAAGGAGCTATGACAGTTATGATGTCGATGGCTATGACACCCAACGACTATGACAAAAATGAATGATATGGAATCTTTGACCAAAAGGGAGACATAAATGATTTATTCAAAAATGGAGGAAATGGACAAGTGGAAAATAAATAATTTATTTGAATTATTTATTTGAGGAAAAAAAGAAAAATGAGCATTTAATTAAAATGATTATTCAACCATTTTAATTAAATGAGAGGAAAATGGAAGAAGGGACATTAAGTAATTAACTTAGATTAATTATTTAATGGGGAGAAGATGACAAGGGATAGTTAAATAATTTTGATAATTATTTGACTATAGAAGAATTAAAAGATCATGAATAGAAAAATAATTAATGACAATTATTTAACTATAGACGAAAGGTGATAAAGAAATAATTAAATAATAATTATTTAATAATTGAAGAAGAAGGGGAATTAGTGATGTAATTAATTTTATTTAATTGATTCGGGAAGAATAAAGATTAGAAAGTGAATTAATTAAATAATTAAAAATTATTTAATTAATAGAGGAATATGATCAATCATAATTGAATAATAAAAATTATTCAATAATCTAAGGACAATGACCAAGATAAATGATGCTCGTAGTATAGGACATTTTTCAGTGTCTACAACTCCAAAAATATCTTGTATTGTAAACTCGACTAATCCTTCACAAATTTTGCAATAAACTCATCATATCTCAATAGAACTAGGTCCTCATCATTGGTAAGGGAAATTTGACTAATAACTTCCTTTTCCTAAGGTTCATCCCCATCCAACTTAGCTAAATATTCTATTTCAGACATTTGAATTGCTTCTGCAGGAACATCTCTTATTTTTGTAGGTTGCATTTCACTTGGACACTCATCATTTACCTTTGCTATTCTATATAACTCAAATTCTTCTTTTTGGAATTACACCTCCTCTTGAGCTGCCTCAACATGTTCTCTGCATATTCTTCAGATTCAGTGCCTGTTGGCTCCTATACAGCGCATCCCTCAGATGGATGTTCCAAATGACGCTTAACTTGATTGATGATGTCCTCACATGAAGAATAAGTGAGCTCAAAATGAGATGCATTATGCACCCTACATCAACTAGATAGGAGAAAATATTGCAAACATAAGCCACTACTCAGTTGATCCTTAACTAGCTCTATGAATGCTTCAACTGCAACATCATAAAATTCTTCTTCTGACTCCACATGAGCTAATGGTTTATGCACATCCCAAAATAAAATTTCCCCTTGCAAAGCCATCTCCACTCTACCAAAAAAGGTTAGACATTCCAACTCATTGTGCCTAGAGGTATCATGGATCCTACACTTGTCTGATAATGCAAGATGATGCAAACAACTGTGATGCAAACACTTATTCAAAGACTCATGAGGTTGAGCAATATCGATCAAAGGGTTTCCCTTGCGATAGGAAATATAATATTGTTGTCCCTCCATTTGACTTAGATCTTTAAAGAGATCTATTTTATCTCATATTTTCAATATGAAGGATCATTCAACTTCTAGCTATGTTACTTTGGTTCAAGCCCTCCTTTTAGTGCCAATTCTGTTGATGGTGTTTTTAGCACTGCTCAACACACACAAAGTAAAAGTACTCTATCTCTCTTGAAAGGTAAATTTCTCAAAAAACTTAAGAAATTCAACCCCAAGGTCTCTAATGTTAGGTCCGCACAAACAACTCAGTGATAATGTGATTTGCTGGTGATCACAAGGGGCCTTACAATTCAACAATGTTGGAAGCTTCAAACCCATCAAATATAGCAATGTGGTGATGCTAGTTCGATTATAAACTAATTCAAAGAAAGATCAAAAGATAAAGGGCCGAGAGAGAGATCCTAATCTAACACCTAAAGTCAATCACAATAATGGCTAATGTTGTAGATGGACAAATTCCCATGAAACCAATCTCTGCTTAATCAAGGACAAGCCTACAACTACACAAAAAAAGTGCAGTCTTCTAAGGTAACTTAAATATTTTTAGACCATGAACATTCATACATATACCCAATTACTGGTGCAACATAAACAAACATTCACAGTTGAACTATTGCATAAAGAGGCTTAGACTAAATTTACACAATAATTTACCATCAGAAAACCACCAAAAGCATGAGCAACAGATTCATCAAACATCATTAAAATTTCATCGTTATCATGACAAAACTAAACTAACATTAAGAATTAGAAAAGGAAACCATAAAACTATCAAACTCAACATATAAGTTCACCAAATCAATAAGTCAACTATATTAAATCTCAAACATTTGCTTAACAATATCCAAATCTTCCTCTCCTACAACTACTGACTGACTAACTTGCAAAATCTAACCAATTCTAACCCCTTACAAATGAGAAGGAACAACCTTATATAGAAATTACATTTTAGAATTAATGGCCGGGATTAAATCAATCCAATGGCTTAGATTAATCATCTAGAAATTATAGGAAGTTACATTAAATTTGGGCACCCATGCTATATCATCAACCAATCAGATAAATTCAATTACATTTTGGAGCAATGACATCGATTTTGAGAAAATATTTATTGGAGAATAACAATAGCTTCACATGTTTTCCTCTTTCAGCTGTACATAGTTGGGGCACAAATTCTTATGCAAGTATCACATTAAATATTTGAGTTGCAATTTGGATTGCAATTTAAAATCTTCTTGGCAGCTTATCCTTAAGCACGTTTCCATATGTAGGCTATTGAAAACTCCACCTTGGGCATGTTTCCATACGTAAGAGTTTATCTGGGAAACTTATTGTATTAGAGCCTTCTTGACAATTGTGGCAACAACCTATATTCTTTATTAGCATAGTCCATGCACTTTGCTCTTTTTGTAGCATATTCCCTTGTCACACAGATTGGATTATTTCTGCAAGAAAACAAACAATCATAAATGCATTTAAAAAGTTTTCATGTTCAATCAAAACCTAAATGAAAATGCATTTATTTAGACAATATTATTATAAAATGAAGTCCCTTAGATTATTATTAATAAAATCCTACCAAACCAACTCCACCAATAAAAGGCCATCTACAAAAACAAGCATAATTTGGTCTAGAATCAAACAATCAGGCCTTTAAGCTAAACCAATACACTTTACATTATTGAATCCAATCTTATCATTTCAATATTCATTTTATTTTTGCCCTTGCAAATCAACAAATCTTTTATTAGCATTAGAACACCTATGTAGGAAATACTCCACCTGGTGAGTGCAATGTCTGCAAGTAACTTTGTCTAGTTATTTCAAGGGTAACCATGCTTTCAATATTTGCAAACCCCCATTTTTCACTGCGCAATAAGTATGATGTAGTCCCATCATGGCCTTAGGATCTCCTTCTTTCATTCTTCCTGTAGATGCAATCACTGGAAAACCACCTTCTGTGATCTCTATCTTTTATACTTCGCTCATCATCTTGACTTCATGAATTTGGAAAAGACACTTCGTGTCATCGTTTCATCTCCATTCATCAGTGGTTGTTACAAATATAAATATTTCTTAAAGAAAACCCACAATATCCTACCCCGAGGTCATTTTCATATATCAAATATTAATAGAGAAGCAGATTAATCTGCCTCACAACACATTTTGCTAATTTGACGATCGAAGTGCCTAGACCATCCATGTTAGTGCTAAGTTGATGAAAATTTTAAAACCCCAGCGTATTCTTTTAAAGACTCCCACAACTATCGGAAGAAGGAGATTATTGGTTCAACTCCACATTCCTGCTCCAAACCATTATTTCCCAGCTTTCATCTAAAAGCCATGATTTTTCCAAGATAGAGTCTACACCCAGATCATAGATCATTTGCTCTATGGTTAAGATCCTTTGCTTTATCAGAAACAAACTCTTTATGCATCGATCATCCATTGTCACTTTGAATGTCACAAAATGCTAAAACATCCTTTCCAAACCATGACCCTAATAATTCTCCTTATTTGAGATGCACCTCTGATTTAAAATAGAGCCATAATATGTATTCTGCATTTTACCATCTCAAGACTTCATGTGAATTTACTGCACCCATGCGATCGGTATAGACTATAGAGTAGATGGGTTTTGTATGAAAGAATTAATGCACATGTTGGATTTCCTTTCGTGCTATAACCTTAGAGCCTTCGGCCTTCATCCTTTCCATCTATCGAACCCAATGATTATAATTTACAAAATCAAATAGATGTTTCGCTAAAATGATAATGCTTTGCATATATAATTTTTTCGCTCGGTTTAATTGGTCCATCAAATTTGTAGCAGAATTAATATTCTGCTTGAAATTTAAATCATCTTGGATCTTTGCTTCAAAGTGCTTCAAGCATTCAGTCATCTCATCTTCGTAAATGTTGAATTGGCGCGGATTAACTCATCCTCCAGACTTCATTTTATCTGAAAACCTTTGATAGGATAGTCGACTATTTGGTCACTCTCGAAATTTTAATGCCTTCACGGATTCCATATGACCATAGATTTCTCAATTTTTCTTGCATCAGTAATTTCACTAGCGTTCGGAATCTCTAGTGAACATTATTTCATCAAGAATTTTGGGCATTCTTGGATTTTTTGGTTTTAGTCTATCAGGGATTCCATGACAATGTGGATTTTTTAAAATTTCTTTGCTCGTGAATTCCAAAGACACAAGGATTCCTCGAGAAACTGTGACCATACTTCTTTTGTGGATTTCAAGTTTCTGATTTCACTTAATCATAGAGAACGCCCCTTTAAAATAAGGGGCAATGATTGAAAATTTCATAATTGTCTTCCCATATTACACTTACTATCCGAAATTCTTAAGAATCGTTGCAATGACTCATGTCGTGCAGGTGCGACCCAACTCTCATGCCACGCGACCTTCAAATGTAATCAACTTCCTTCGTTGAATAGAAAACTCTCTTTGTAAAGGTAACAACTTGATCCTCTATCCACTATTCTTAAAAGATGATGCAATACTACTATGGGAAAGCATGCTTGATCAACAACCATTGATATCAGATGTAAGATCGTTACCCACCAATAAGGATCTCATTCTTCACTAGTGATCATAAACTTGAACCTCCCTTTTGAATCTACTTGATCAGAGTGTGATTCTTCGTTATAGATCTCAGGATTCCTATGAACAACTTTATTCCTTCAAATCAACTCCCGCGAATTTCTGATATCAACCTCCTTCGCATATTCCACAATGAGGTAGAATCCCCGAACCTTCACCAGTAACTATCTTAAGCCTTCGTGAATTTGACATGCTCACGGATTTTGTAACAATGTGGAATTCTCAAAACAAAGACTCCCTCGTGAATTCCACCCACTCTTGGATTCCCTGAATTTTTTCATTTTCGCGGGTTTGATCACTTCGTGGAATCCATAGACTGAAAATTTCTTGAACATCTATTTACAACACCCCTCGTAAAATATTCATACTTTTTTGCTTTGCTTTGAACTCGTTGAGGATATGAAAATAGGCATAGCAACACGTAAATCCTTTCACTGTTAGCCATCCTTTATTCATAGGTCTTTTCTTTTGAAAACGTTGATGCCTTCCTCCTATGTTGTGAGATTGACGCCTTCATGGATTGTTTCTTGCTACTTGTACAATATTCCGCCTTATTCATATTTCAGAGTCTTATCATTACACAGAAGAAATCCATGTCTAGGTGATTGTTTCTATTGAAGCATAAATCTGCAAAAAAATCCCGATTAATCGCGATTTTTAAAAAATCTGCAAGCTGGACGATTTTTTCCCCGATTTTTTGAAAAAATCGTTGACATTTTGGTCAATGATTTTTTTCTGTTTCAAACTGCAAAATCGCCAACCAAAAAAGAAAAACGTGTTTAAAATTTGCAAAAAAAATTCAAGCTGATTTTCGCGCAAAAAAAACCATGAGACCATGGCTTGTTGCTTACTATTATGCTTTGATAGATTTTTTCCAAGCATCCATAGCTTGTTTGAAAGCACCTGTTTTAGGCTTTTAGCCATTGCAGCAAGGCAATGAACTATTTGATAAAATGCTTTGGTAGACATGTATGAAAAATGCGGTAGCATAGACAAGGCGGTGAATTGCTTGAAAAAAATGTCTCACAGAAATGTAGTCTCATGGTGATGGAATGCCATAACAAATGCCATGACAAGCAAATTTCTATGGATTGTCATGGCATTCCATCACCGTAAGACTGCATTTCTTTGAGGCATTTTTTCAAACAATTCACTGCCTTATTATTGCTTACTATTATGCTTTGGTAGATTTTTTCCAAGCATCCATAGCTTGTTCGAAAGCACCTGTTTTAGGATTTTAGCCATAGCATGAAGGCGTTGAACTGTTTGATAAAATGCTTTGGTAGACATGTATGAAAAATGTGGTAGCAATGAAAGGTAGTGAACTATTTGAAAAAATGCTTCAAAGAAATGTGGTCTCATGGTGATGGAATGCCATAGCTAATGCTATGACAAGCAAATTGTTATGGATTGTCATGGCATTCCATCACCATGAGACCACCTTTGAGGTATTTTTGAAACAGTTAACCCTTGTCTATGCTATTAACTACTATTATGCTTTGATAGATTTTTCCAATCATCCATAACTTGTTCAAAAGCACCTGTTTTAGGCTTTAGCCATAGCAGCAAGGCAGTGAACTATTTGATAAAATGCTTTGGTAGACATGTATGAAAAATGTGGTAGCATAGACAACTGTCACCATCTGATATTTATGCAGTTGTAGTATGTTTTGTGCAATGTAATCAGCGATATGAATATAACCAACAAAAATCTATTTTCTATAATTCATGAATTGAACTCTGTATTTTATTTGCTCTCAATGTCTGTATGCTATGGAAATGCCATTAAATTTTAAAAAAATAGTTTCTGACTATTTTTCTTCAATTTTTTGTGTTTTTTTGTAAATCCGATTTTTTCCCGATCTTTTCCCCATTTTTTCCCCATTTTTTCGAAAAATCCTGAACTTTTGGTTTGCCGATTTTTTCCCCAAACGATTAATACTGCTATAACTTTCACACTTTCACTTTCACTTTCACTGATGATTAATCTTTGGGTACATTTCTAGGGATTTTCCATCTTAGATGTCACTGACCATATTGATGTCCCTGATTTCTTCAATTTTTCGGTATATTAACATTCATGACAATATTTTGATTCCTAAGCACTGTCACTTTATTGCGGTGTCTTTCGTAATTCACTACCTGCTTAACTAATTTAGAAACTCTGTTAATTCAAAGATCCCATGCATTTAAGGATCTCGTGAATTCTTTGTATTCCCACACACCCTAAATTGTTTCCTTACCGTGGCCAAGGAATACTTGGGCCTTCCACAAAGAACACCGATCTCTCCCTCACAGTCTACATAAGGCACCCCACAGATTCATACTATCATGCAATATCAATCATTTTCAATCGACTCACCCCTATATTTTTCATCGTTCCAACTTATGCTTAAGAAATTTTCTGAGCAACCCTTCCATCATGGATTCCAAATTCCCGCTATCTCTTCTTTTTATAGGAAACTCCACAGTCTAAATTCCTCAAATCTTTTCTAAATAATGAATGCATGTATCATAAATAATAAATCACTTGATGTCATTATTGCAGAATACCGACACACCAAAAGGTTACTTATTTTACGAAATGGAAACCCTTAAAAAAAAAACTTTAACCCCCGTCTAGATGTGCAATTAATCCAGCTATGCCAAGATTCAGAGAGTAGTGATATGTGTATACCCAATAATTAATAAACCATTACCCTTATGTTAATTATCAATCATGTAGTAGGTTTTGGGATTTTGCACCAATGCGTTGGAAGACTCAATTTCAAAATCAGAACCAGGCTTAATTTTCCCAAGGCGAGCAAATTGGAAACCATCAAATGCAAAATACGGAGAAGAAAAGACGAAAGGGGGGGTCCCTACCTTCAATGGGGCGTGTGTGCAGAAAATGCACAAGAAGTTGACCTAAAAGAAGGTTGTATGGAAGCTCGAGATTCAATACTTGAAAAGTAGTTTCTATTATCGTCGGTCCTATCTGAACATGTATCCTAATTGTCCCTTCTAAATTGCACTCAATGTCGTCATAAGCCTTGATGGTGATGTTCTTGTTTTTATCTATGGCATCATCAGAGTATCCCAGTTTTTTGACAAATTTTAAGGTACAAATGTTCAGGCCTACACTGTTATCTATGAGTACCCTCTTGACTTTATGCTTGTGGACACCTAGCTCTAAATAAAGAGCTTGATTATGAAATGATCTTTGTGAAAGGTATTTATCAGAAAAGATTAAATGGTGAGTGGATGTGATATTACCAATCATGGCTTGAAATCGATTAGTGTCAAGGGTGTTTTGGATTGTTGTTTCGGTAAGGGATTTCTCCAATATCTCTTTATGCACTAGCGACAGTTTTAGAGCTCAAGGATGGAGATTAGGGTGGGAATTTTCTTAAGTTGGTCCACAATGCTATAGTCAGTTGATGACTTACTTATGGTTTTAACTGGGGGTGGTACTCCTTGGATCGTTACTCTTCCCCTTCGGTTAGTTACATTACATTTAGGATCTCTACACTGTATGGTTAATGTCTGGATAGTATGATCATCACAAGAGATATATTCTAGAACAATATCCTCGCCATAATAGAAAGCAACCTTATGGTAAACTTGTTCTTTCCCTTTGTTATTCCCCTGGAATGGTTGGGAATTGGATCCTTGTAAATCTTTAGGTCTTTATTTTTGATATGAGGTTCGACGTCCACCTCTCCATTTTCGATCAAATCTTCCACAATGTTCTTAAGTCTCATGTAGTTGTTGGTGGTGTGCCCCTTGATTTTATGAAATTCAGATTTATCATTCTCGTTATACCAAGGGGGTTTGAAGTTAGGTTCCTCATAATTGGGTCTATCATTTATCTTGATGAGGTTCCTTTGGACTAGTTTATGCATAACGACCTCAAGGGTTTCTCCTAAAGGAGTAAATTTCCTTCGCGGTTGGTCATATTGTCGAGGTGGTCTCCTTTTGTTATCCTATCCTTGATTCTGCTATTGGTTGTTTTGTGGATAACTAAGTTGATTATTCTGTTGATAACCTTGTTGTGTTGTTTGGACCTAATTTTGTTTGATATTGGGAGCTTGCACATTGTGTACAACCTTTGCGTCAACTACTCCATCATTGGTTACGTTCTTATTTTTTGCCCATATCTCGGGTCTATCGTTTGAAGTAGAGGGTTGATCTTTTGGACTATAAAGTTTGATTGTTCCTCTTGCAATGAGGGCTCTTTTGATAAGTATACCTTTTTCAATGGTTTCTTTGAAATTTATTGGACATATTATCGTGAGGTTGTAATTGATATCTGGATGCACGTTGGAGATAAAGATAGATCGACTAGTTGTTTCTTTGGAACTGGCCACTTGATTTTTCTATATCTTTGTGTCTCCATCATTGAAGGTATGAGGCAAACGATTCACCTTGACTTTGTTTGATTGTATAGAGGTTGGTGATCATAATGTCCTGTTCTATGTTATATGAGAAGTGGTTGACGAACTTGTCTGGCAGTTTGTCAAATGTTCTGATACTTGGAGGTAAACATGAGAACTAGTCTATAGCGAGCCCACTAAGACTCCCTGGAAAAATTCTCATCAAGTATGTGTCGTTTCATTGTAGTTCCATGCAAGATATTGAAAACTCATGTACATGCTCAATTGGATCTCCTTTCCCCCTATATTTGTCGAATTTCAATATTTCAAAGCCTTTGTGAAAAGGTACCATGGATATATTTTGATCAAACGGATATGGACAAATGTCTTGGAGAGCATAACTCTTCCTAGATTTTCCAATTTGTATATCCAATTGATATATTTTGATTGAGTGTTTGAAGTTGCACATTTATGTCATTGTTTGGTGTGCTTGCTTGAGGACTTTGGGTATTGTAGAGCTATTGTACTATGATGTTCATTTGGTCATACATTGGATATTATGTGTTTATGGGACCTTGAGGGCCATGTTGTGTATAAGTTATGTTAGGTCCTTATTGTGCATAGGGTAGGTTAGGTCCTTGTTGTGTACCTTGGTATTGTCCTTGAGGTGTTCCTTGGTACTAATTTTGTAGTCCTCCCTATTGTTGTTGTTGATGATTTTGATGTTGAACAATGTTGTTGAGTTTGTGGTGTATTTTGTTAGTTTGTTTGTGGTACACCATGTTGATGTGGGTTTTGTTGAAGGCTACCTTAATGTTGTGTTGAAGGTAAACCTTGTTGTTTGGTATTTTGTTGAAGGTTTCCTTGGTAGTTTGTTTGTGGCATACCTTGTTGTTGTGGTTGGTTTGGTTGAAGGTTGCCTTGGTAGTTAATTTGTGTCACACCTTGTTGTTGTGGTTAATTTGATTGAAGGCTTCCTTGGTAGTTCATTTGTGGCACACCTTGTTGTTGTGGTTGATTGGATTGAAGGTTGCCTTGGTAGTTCGTTTGTGACACACCTTATTGTTGTGGTTGATTTGATTGAAGGTTGCCTTGGTAGTTCATTTGTAGCACACCTTGTTGTTGTGGTTGATTTGATTGAAGGTTGCCTTGGTAGTTTTTTTGTGGCACACCTTGTTGTTGTGGTTGATTTGTTTGAAGGTTTCCTTAGTAGTTCGTTTGTGGCACACCTTGTTGTTGTGGTTGATTTGTTTGAAGGTTTCCTTGGTAATTCGTTTGTGGCACACCTTGTTGTGGATTTCGTGATAATTTCTCTTTTTGGTATTGTATGTTTTGGTAAGGGTCAATGTATGAAGTGTTTTGGGGCATGCACTGCCCTTGTGATGGGTAAACACCTTGTTGATCCATTGGAATGCTCCCCATGTTTTACATTGTGTTATGTTGTGGTAAATTTTGGGATGTGTTTCCTTGATATTGTTGTTCCAAAACTGCTTATTTGTTTGGGATGATGGTCTAAACAAGGGGTTATCCTTGGGTTGAGTTGGATTGTTATTTTGTGAAAATAACAATGGTATGTTGGGATTTATCATTGGTTTTGGAATTCAAGTTTAACCACCATTTGATCTCCAAGTGGGATAGGATTTGGATCTTTTAGCATGTCCACATTGAAGTCAATGGGTAGTTTAGCTCCACTTTTTGCAAGTGTGAGGAAATACTAGTATACATTTATCCCAAGCATCTTATCCATAAGCTTTTGCATCTTAGGATTTTGGGAATGTTCTATGAGTCTTTCCTCAATAAGTTCCTCGTCACTATCCTCTTCTTCTACGTTGTAAGTTTGAGACTTGTGAGGTTGGCCTTGGTTTAAAACTAGGTTGGAGTGTTTGATTTTTTTTGCAAATGGATGATGGATTGATGTAGATTATGATGTGCTTTGGAGGTCTAACTGTTTTGTTCTCAAAAGGAGAAAGATGTAACCAGTTTTGGATCAGTCTCTGCTTTGCACTAGAAAATAAGGAAAAAGCAACAATCGTAGAATAGTAGTAGTAATTTCTATCAAAAGCAGTCAGATTTAAGTCAATAGCGACCAAGTCTAAAGGAAAATTGTGGTAAGATCTATCAAAAGCAACCTCTATTTGCAAGTTTTATAACTGGTGAATAGTGAATGCAAAAGCAACCTTCTTGGTCAAAAGCAGTCAGGTTTAAGTCAACTACAACTAATATAATAGGTCAAGTGCAACACTCTTAGGATCAACTGCGACAATTTTAGGTCAATTGTGTTCTGTTTTCAAAAGCGACAAGTTTTTTGATAGTGATTGTCATAATCCAAAGAGAAATAGTGGTAGGGTTTTGGTTGACTGCAGTAGTTCTTAGATCAATAGCGGCAAAAACAACATTAGTAGTAGCTTTTGTTTAGATTTGCTTCCAGTTTTCTATTTTGATGGTAGTTTGGATAATTTTTCAATTTTTTATATCTTGTTTGATTTTGATTTGTCTTGATATTTTGGAAGGTGATACAATACAACACAATAATCAAAACTATTTAACCCTAAATGTCTATAACTTAAGCAAGTTTCTTTCCACAAAAGCTCAAAGTTTGTGAAAGTCAAAATACTAACGCCATAGTTCCCAATGTTGACTTTGTTCTTAATGTGACTTGAAATGTAATCCTAAATATTCAAAAACCTTTAGAGATATTTGTTTAAGATATCTTTTAAGGAGTGCAAATATAGGGCTCTTTTCAAAGGTATTCACACTAAGTCCAAGGGGCTTGAGATTTGATAACCAAGTTAAATGTTTATTTTGATGTGCTCATTTTAAACCAAGAAAAGTGTTTGATATCCAAAGTAACCAAGAATTTTGGCAAGTTCGTGAAGACAATTTACAACCTAGAGATATGCACGTTCTTTTAGGTGGGCTTACCTCATGCCCTGAAGGGATGATTTTACATGCAACTTATGAAGAGCATTTTAACTCAACCATAAATAGGACTTGGTAAGTAACTTCTCGAAAGTAAATTCTTATGTGCACCACTTTCAAAGAATGTTTTGGCTAAAAAAGGTGGCCTTTACTACAATGGCTCTTAGTCATGCTTAGGGGATCCAATGCTTTACTAGCACCCAACAAGCCACTTAAGGCTTTAACCAACTTACTCTAGGCCCTATATACAAAATGGTACCTCCCCTTTCATGAATGACACTGATGACAAAGTAATCACCGATTAAGTCATTTGGCGTTTATCCTTGACCATTTATATAGTGGCCTGAGGCAAAAACCACTTTGAGTCACCTTTGAGTTCTCCAATTTTAGGATGTGTCTCAAAGGTAGACCCTCTAAAGGTGATGCTTGAAATGAAACAAGTGTGAAACTCAAAGTGCTTTTTTTCACCCAAGGTTTCCAAAAAGACGTGAGGGGAGAGGATAAACACTTAGTTTTCCAGACATAGAAAAAGAAATCATACAATTCATCATAATATTCTTCTTAAGCCCCTCGAGCAGTGCTATCCAAAAAACTAAATGAAGTGTGAACAAGATATCAATTTATTTTTTATGTGCACCAATTTTGAAGTGTTCTAGCTTTCAAGCAAATAGATAGCTATGTGCAAATCAGAATGTATTTGTTTAGTTTTAAGCACCAATACTGAGTGTTTCTAATAGCCTTGTCTTAATGTGGTCAACAAAAAGAAAGATTGTTTATTTCATCAACAAAATGAAAACGTTGGTCAAAAGAAAGCATTCCATTTTACGAACACCAAAATGAAGTGTTTGTTCTAATCTATGAAAGCTTTTGAAAGCTTATTTTAAGACACCAAATCGAAATGTGCAAGTTTGGGGTTCAATTTATAAGCACCAAATCGAAATGTTTTCCCTAAACTATGAAAGCTTTTGAAAAGTTTATTTTAATACACCAAATCGAAATGTGCAAGTTGTGGGGTTCAATTTTTTAAGCACAATTCAAAGGTTTTTCCTAAAATACGAAAGCTTTTGAAAGTTTATTTTAAAACACCAAATCAAAATGTGTGCAAGTTGTGGAGTTCAATTTTATAGCACCAAATAAAAAATGTTTTATTTAAACTAAGAAAGCTTTGTTAGGAAACTTGGACTTGGACCATTTGCCTTCTCTACAATAAAATAGTTACTTATTTTTTTATGTAAAGTGTACCATATCCTTGAAAGAGATACACCAACAAAGTTAGCAAACACAAAACATCCAAAACAAGCACCCGTTAATGTTATAAATTGACAAAATTACTTTGCAAATTTTGAATCAAAATTATATAGAGCAAAAGTGTGCATATTATTCAAAAGCGACCCTATTATTTTCAACAATTACGGCCCTCATTGTCAAAAGCGGCCTTGTTCTATGAAAGAGTGGTCCAAATGTCAAAAGCGGATCTATTTTTGAAGGAAAAGCGGTCAATTTTCTCAATAGCAGTTGCAAAAAGTGCAACCATGATTGAAATGAAGGAACAACCATGTGTAAGATTCCTATAGTCTTGGCATAATTTTTTTTCAAGTGCATTTTTGGAAAATGCAACCACGTTCCGGAACCTACAACTACTCAATTAAAACTCACAAAAAGGTTAGTGTCAAGGACCGAGGTCCCACCGGGCGTGCCAAAATGTGTAAGGGGGAAATTGAGAATCATAAGGAAATTAAACATACTTGAATCAAACAAGATTTAATTCAAAACAAAGATTAAGATTCATACCCATTACTCATGAAATGAACAATACAAGATTACTGAATTCAATGAACTTAAGCAATGCAATCAAAGAACAAACAAATGAATTCACTAAACTATATCATTACCCATCTCATGTTGAAGTATATCTGTAATGATGTTGAATTGCATTGTATCGATGCAAAGCCTTCATTATGTGTTTGCAAAAGCTTCAACATTTGTGAATGGTGATCGAAGATGTGTGTAAAAGCTCTTAAGAAATCAATGATTAATTTAGCATAACTTTTTTGCACAAAAGATGTCAATTCTCTGATCATTTTTTAGGATGAAGAGGATTGTTATATAGATTTTATAATTTGAAATGAATGTGCAAGATCATAGCAATGTTGAATCAAGATTAATGGTTGAAAGTTGTTGAGAGGAATAAGATTGCTCAGTTAGCTTGTGTGATTGAATCAATTAAGGATGTTAATTGATCAATTAGAGGAAATAGATTACCTAATCTATAGAATTGAGGAAATCAGATTGAACCTTCAATGGGATTGAAGAATCAATAGATTAGTTAGGAAATAGATGGATCAGTCAGCCAATCAGAGTGGGCAATCAGTGATCGTAATTTTCTCAAACATAAAATTGGGTGAGGGTAATTAATTAATTGAATTAATTAATTAAGCCTTTTTGAGTTGAATGTGCAAGTCATGTTTGACTTTTATAAACAAATTTGTATTTCTTTTGTTGACCTTTTTAGATGATGTTTTTAATAATTAATTTAATTATTCAAGTTTAGGGGAAATTGATTTAATTAAACTATTAATTGGTAATAATTTAATTGATTTAGGGGAATAGGGTAAATTAGCGACACAATTAAATAATTGATATTATTTAATTAATCAGGAGGAATAAAGTTAGATTAAGACTTTATTAAATAAATAAAATTTATTTAATTAATCAAAAATGATAAAAAAGTGAATTAATTAAATAATGTAATATTATTTAATTAATAGAGGAAACTAAGGTATTTGATGTAAATGATGTGAAATGTAGTGATATTAGATGATAATGATACCAATGATGAGAAAATGTCATTCAGGATGTGCGATAAGTGTTAGGTCATTTTTACATGTCTACAAGAGCAAATAAAGTTTCTTGGTACATATGGTTCTACCTATGATGGTCCATAGGGATATTGTATTAATATTGAGAACATCTTGCGGCCACTTTAGTAAGAATCTTCCCATTTTAGTTCAATTTTTTTAGTTAATATTACATTTATTTAAAAATGTAATTTCTTCTTGTACTAAATTATTCATCATATCTACATATTGTGGGCTCTAGGATCAAACACAAAAATAACAATAGAGAATTACATTATAAATTCCAAAAACGAACACACATGAAATATTATTACACAATAGGGTAAGTGCACCAAGATGGTCGCACTTTTGTGGCCACAAAAGTGAAAAATGAGACAAAACATGAACGCGTTATAACGCATTCGCGTTATAACGCATTCGCGTTATAACGCGAACGCATTTTGTCTTTTTAAAAGCAAAAAAAAAGTAACATTCTTCATTTCTGTTTTTACTGTTTTCTATTTCTGCGCGCGGCCAAGAACCCTGCACTACGCGCTCGCGTTGTTGAGGAGGTGACTACTTCACATTTGATCAACTTGAGTTCAATTTTCTTCACAAATATGGCACCCCGACGACGAAAAGATGCAAGAGGTAAGTTTTGTTTGGTATTTGTAATGATTTTTTTTGTTTTAAATTGATTTTGTTTGTTTTAGTTTAGAAATGAATGATTTTTTTAATTTGTAGGAAATCCTCAACAAGAGGAGGAAAATCCTCAACCAAATCAACAAACAAATCAACCTCAACAAAATCAACCTCAACAACAAAATCAGCACCTTACCATTCTCTCAATACCTCGGCACTCGAAAATTTGAGGAGTGAAATTGAAATAATAAAAAAAGAAGTTGAGGATCTTATTAGTAGGTTGAGTGATCAAAATTCTTCAACCACAGAAAGGATACATCTAGCAGATTCGTTGAAGGATTTGTTAAAAATGTGGATGCAATTACCCAACAAATATCTGGATGGCAAAATAGGAGGAAAACATCAAGGGCATATTATGCAGATAAATTATCATATAAACAAGTTAAAGATTTAAAGATTGCTAAAGGCGATTTGTGCTCTCTATTCACTGACCCTAGAACGATCAGAATCTCAATGCAAAGAGGTTTTCCTATCCATTGGTGCCACCACGTAGAGATTAGGAACATTT
>VDFB02077259.1:0-44619 GCA_007258455.2 Sequoia sempervirens
TTTGAATAGGTTATTAACATAATTTGAAGAATATGGAAAAAAAAAATTGTAAAAATTTGAATGTAGCTTCTATGATACTAGTCCTCTTTCAGAAAAACATAAATCTATTTGGTGAAATTTTCAAATTTCAATACAGTAGTGCTTAGGAAAAAATAAAAAGCAGGAGTACCAACCTTAGTACAAGCAAAATATAATTTTTTTTTTTGAAACTTTCAATATAAGAGGACATATGTTCGGATGTGCCACATTTTGTTTATAAATATTTTTGCAAGTAAATAATTACTTATGAAGCTTTTACTAATTTTTATTTTATTTTTAAAACTTGTTTGTCTAACCACCATAACTTGGTCAAAATTTATGAAAAATCTTTTTTTAACCCTATAGTATGGGAAGCATAGAATGTGCCACATCTTTTAGATTTAGAAAATTGTGAAATCGTTTAAGAATTATAGATTTTTATTCATCCTATCAATCAGGACTTTGAAATGCAAGTGGAAAATCAATAATAATTATCCATTTAATTGTAATTAAGTCATATCTTCTATTGGTAGAAAGCTAAAAAATTAATCGATAAACCTTTTTCTTTTCATCAAATTAGATAAAAAATGTTGTCAACCACTTTAGGATCATATCCCCACTTTTTGAACCCCCATGATCCCGCACTCACCCATATATTTTATACATTACACAACACATACATAGGGAAAACCCTTTTAGTAAAAACAATCTTGTAAAGAATCATTTTATCAAAACGGTTACGAAAATAATTTATTAAATAAGTAGGCTAAGCCTACTATACTCCTCTACATACTTCCACATGACAAAAAATATGTCATGTTTGCATAGTGATATACTTCACTATAAATCTTTGAAATCTCAGTCTCTAAAATGAGAGATAATCACATTAAATATAGGAGGAATGGTGTAAAAATATATGAAGGGGTATTAGTCATGCCTAGTGAAAACCCACCATCATAAATAATTTATAATCTAATAATTGTTAGCTTATAGTTATTTTTAATGGGATATTATTAATAAAACATGTACAATATATAATATTTTATAACAATATATTAGAACAATAAATACATGTTTTTTATAAAGGGTAAAATGGGTTTTGTAGGGACCCAAAACCACAAAGATTGCAACATAAAAGATAGGAAATAAAAGTCCAACAAAAACAACTAGATACACTAAAGGTAAAGACCAGAGCATGCAACAACCAACTGCAATAGACTAGAAATTTCAAGTAAAAAGATCCAACAGAGTAGACAAACAAAAAACCAGCCACAATTAACCCAGAGTCTTTAGGACAGACTTCGTCTCTGCCTCCAAGTTTTGCATATCATGAACTCCCTTCTTAAAAATTTGAATCATATTCGGAGTGGAGGGAGCCTTTCTCTTCAGGTTGGCCCTAGTTCTCTTTGAGGTGCCAGCATCCACCTCCTGGATTTTATCATTGGTTTCCTCCAAATCAACCACCAAAGACCCCTGTTGGGCTTTGTCTAACTTCTTAGTCATAATATTAATTATAATGGTGTTGTGTTTGGCCATTCAATTGTTTTTCTCTGTAATGATTTTGATGGTATTTTTCATTTTCTCAACCTCTATTTCAACATTTATGTTCTTGTCAGCGTGGTACAAAGTATCTTTGTTGAGACCATAATCTCTTCATTCCACATCTTTCTTTTCAATCACCACAATCTTGGCTCCCAACTCTTCCAATTTACTTTGAAGGGCCCAATTTTTTTTTTTAGCTTGTTAATTTCATTGAAAGTCCATTTCAAAAGTTTGAAATGGCTATCAGCATTATTTTTAGCTAAATTCAAAACATCCACAAAGGGATCCCTACTAGTGTTGAAACAAGTATTATCATGGTCTGGAGTAACAGGGGAGCCAACTCTAATAGTTCTATCCAACAACGGGTCAGCACTTGGCTCAGTATTGTTGGCACTAGATGCCTCAGATTTAGGGGAATATTCAGAGTAGGAGACAAGATTCTTAGCCTAGGGATTCTTATCAACAAGACTGGTCTTGAGGGAGGGGCTTCCCAGCTCAAACACAACACGAGCTTTAACAAAAATTGGGTTAGGGTTTTTCTTGCTAGAAAGGATAGCAGGCGGGCTAAGGACAGTTCTAGCCAACTTAAATTGGGAAACAACCTCGAGTAGCTAGGTTCAATGTCATCTTCCTCAGAATCAGGAGGGGCTTCTAGATTAGCAAGGACGAGAATTTTTTGGTAATGCTCAACAATTAATCTAATTACTCCAATATACAAAATAGGGAATCTTCTAGGGTTTTTCTTATGATCATCCAAACTTTTCCTTAGAGAACAGAGAAGATAGTAGGGGAACGAAACCCTTACCTTGTAGCAGAAGTGGTTGAGCAGGGCAAATAACAATATATACATGTTACAAAGATATGATCCCTAATAACATTATGTTCTAATACAATTTAATTTGAAATTAAATTTGCATCATCATTTATTATTAAGTTGGTAAAGATAATGTATGTTAAACTGTAGGGTTTTATTTCCTAATTAAATGTTTTATTTACATTTGCATCCTTTGTTTTTATAATTTATTCTCTTGCATGGCTTCAATATATGATAGGGAATCTAATTCAATTAATAAAATGATATATATTTAATCTTAATACTTAATTTATTTTCATGAAGTTCTCTCAATTTTTCTCTTCACGTCATTAACTTGTTGTTAATCCCAAGTGTTACCTTTTTTTAGTTTTCTCAACACAATGTTTAAATTATATCAATATAAAATTATTTAGCACTTTTGTTATATAATAAATATTATATATAACTCAATTATTAAACATTAAAAATAAGGTGCATCGAGGAGTAAAAGTAAGGTTTTATCGTCTACAAATTGTTAGGTGGGGAAGGCCAAGCCCCCCCCACAAAGGTTTGCACATACGTGGGTTCCCTTGTACACTTTCAATTTATCTACATTAATTTTCATTCCTCGTACCATTGTGTTTATTGTGTTTATTAGATTTTATCTAGCTTGTGGTAAAGCATTATCACATGGTTTATTTGTTATTTTAATTGCATTTATGATCTACATTATTTATGGGGTCTTAAATCCTCTAAGCATTAATGAGTGAGGATATGGAAGCACCTAATAACCATAAAAATGGGGGAGGAATTAAACAAACCCCACATAATCATACTAAATATTTCAAAGACATTGATGTGGAGGGAGACTCTACAATTTTGGTGTGTGCAAAATTTTTGGTTGTGCTCATAGGAGAGGAGGGCGACCTTGACACCAATGGAGGTGAGAAATTTATGTGTACCTCTAAATTCCCTAGAAATTTAAAATTCACTCCTAACCCATAAATGAAAAAGGTCATTAGTAATGAAAAAACTAGATTGAAAGAAAACCATTTTTTTGGTAGCTATGGACACTACAAAAATATTGACCAAGAAATTCATGGAAAACTAGGTTTTTACTATTTGGATGAATAAATTAGGTATTTAAATTTAAGTTTATGCAAAATGATTCAATGTGGTCTTTTTATTATCTTTCTAAAAGATCATGTTATGCAAGAAAAAACCCTCTTGAAACCTTATTGGAATGTAATGTCCCCTTTCTAGCTAATGGATTGGGGTTTTGAGGTTAGCCTATGACTATGATTCTCATAGGCTAGTGAGAAATTTAGGGAACTCATTGGGGAGATTCAAGCTCTCAATAGGAATGATGTTTCATTCCTGCTTATTGCCCAGTATCTAGCTGCCTGGTTGTTCCAAAGGCATTTTAGAGTTCAATTCATTCATGTTTCTACTTATAATAGTATGACGTGCCTTTTGATGACACACCTACAATTGGTATTGTTGATGTGACACTTCCTCAAGAGATTATTTCTATACTTTTTCTAGGAGTTTCTCAATTAGTAACTGCGTTACTTAATGATATTCTTGGCCATTAAACTTCTCCTCTTACTAATTTAATGTCATAAAGTTACTTTTGTAAAGTACTTTATGAATTAGGGGCGGTAGGTCTAGATCAATTGGGTAAAGCATCTTGTTGTAGGAAAGGGGTCATGGGGTATAGTCTCCCCATTTTCCCCATGGTACCAGAGGTTGTGTCATGCTAGAACCACCAATCAGGTGAAAATTTTTTTACTAGGTGCACTACAGTTTATAGGGGGCGAGTACCCAACTGATTCCTACAGTCTAAAAAAACTTACTTTATGAATTGAAATGTACAAAAGAAAAGCGGACCGTATTAAAATAATTCATACGTCACTTTATAATATCTACGTGAAGGGATTGCCTCAGATTGGCGATGGTGATGGTTTGAAGGTGGCATTGTTGTTTGTGCCACCAAGGTTCAAACCCCATTAGTGGTATTTTGAATACCGGTTGTAATCCCGGTTCATAGTTCGGGTCAAAAGCTGCTACCCTTGAATAAAAAAATATCTAATGGAAGGAGTGCTTTTCAAGACAAACATAAAATATCAAATTATTATGCAAAGGCAAGTTAGCATTGGATTTTGAGTGGGAAAGATATTAATATTTTATTTTTGAAAAGGAAAAACCCTAATCTTGGACATGGATTTGGAAAATACATAAGGAGTGAAAAGAACTTTCTTTTCATCATGAAAGTTTCTCATTCAAAAATTGAAAATTGAGCACAAGTTTGTAGTTATGA
The DNA here is from genome assembly GCA_007258455.2 of Sequoia sempervirens. NCBI lineage: Eukaryota > Viridiplantae > Streptophyta > Pinopsida > Cupressales > Cupressaceae > Sequoia > Sequoia sempervirens. Next base: position 4,674 of record VDFB02077259.1, read on the forward strand.
AGTTTCTAGCTGGTATGAGGATGGAAACCCTCGATTAGGATAGGATCTAGAGGCGTGAAAGAACTTCTAAGGGTTCTAGTAAGGATAGGTTCACACAAAGACCATCAATCTAAGCATTCATATATTTACTTAGAATTTACTTTCAGTTTTTACAATTTACATCAACAGATTTGAGTAAGAAAAACCATTTTCAGTACTACAGCAGGTCGTACAATCCAGGAAGAAGAAAGAGAGGTTTTTGAGTTTGCAATTAAGTTAGTTTTTTCTCCTAGCTTGGGCACATAGATCTACCAAAGAATATGTGGTTTATAATAGCAAAAAATGAGCATTCAAGTGTCATGTGGGAGTCTTGAGGCCATATAAACCCAGAGAATAAGCACGTGGGTCTTAAGTAGAAAACTGATTTTGTTTGTGGGCTGTAAAATATTTTCTTTGTAGTGTCCAACTATAGAAATGATGAATGAATGCACAGCCCCTAAAGCTTCAGAATCTTCAATGAAGGACTTTAGCCATGAAAGATAATCAACCACACAGAGAAGTGTTGCAACAATGGAATGTAGAATAAAGATTCTATATTGATATGATGAAAAAAGATGTTTTACAAATGAGCAAGATGCCTGAATATATAGGAAAAAGAAAACCCTATCTAGATGATTTTTAAAAAATGAGATAAGATCTAGAAGGGATCTTATCCTACAAAATAGGAAGGAAATATTATCCTATATCTTAAATGTTTTATTAAATGATTTTTTTTAATAATGCAACCTAGGACTTAATTAATTAAATGTAAAACCTAAGTTAACTTATGCAAGTGTAATAATTAATTAATTACACTAACACCCCCCCATAAGTTCAACTTAGGGAGGAAAATGCAATGATTATGCAAGATGATGATGGATCCCATCTATGAGGCCATGTTAGGTACCCATGTACATGAAGATGCGAAAAATCTCTCACAGCCGGAGAAAAGGGGAAAACCCAGTGCGAAGAAAACCCCTCCTGTAAAAGGAGATTAAAAAAAGAAATATAGAAGAGTGAAGTTTGGAGGACTAAAAATTATCCCCCCAAGGACTACAACCATCACATATATCCAAAAAATGTGGGCTAGATAGCCCCCCCATAAAGGAGAGTAGTCCCCTCTAGAATGTCTTCAAGACTAGTGTGAAACTTAGCAGCCAAGTTAGATAGACTTGAAGAGAACCCATCCATGTACCACAAGTCTGAAGAAGTAAAGGTATCCATCCATGTTGAAGCAAATCTCAACTGATAGGTGCCATAGGAAGAAGATGGTGCCATGCAAAGATTCAAGTCAATCCAACCTCCACAACCTTGGTGATGGGGGGGGGTGATGATGTGCTTCCTACTCTTGAGTTTGGAGAGTTAGGAACCAGTTGAGCTCGATCCCAATATTTGGTGAACTTGTATACCTTGGAATGATGATCATCTTGACCATAGGAAACAAGGAAATCAAACCTATCTTTGATGATAGTAAGATCGGAAGTGAACTCAATTTTCAATCCCTCCTGAGCAAGTTGATAAATAGACAACAAATTATGAGCAATCTCAGGAATGTAGACAACATGTTCCAACATCCTTCCATCAAGAACAACATCATAGATGCCAGCAACTTAGATAATATATGAATTTGCTGTGAACATTCGATCAAAGCTGGCAGGCCACAGAGTATCCCACAAAATATGTTGTTGAGAAGAAGTGACATGGCGGGAAGCACCAAATTCAAGTACCCATCCTTCTTTGTTATCAACCAAGGAAATTATCAAATCATTCCCCTTTCCAAGATTGTCAACAATAGCAATGCCAACAATACCTGATGATGACTCTTCATGAGAGGGGGAGAGAGATATTGTGATCTCTAAGTATTTGTCGAAGCTCATGTATGTCTCTATTGAAATAGGTATCCTCAATGTGACCAAGCCCATTGAAAAAGTTACACTTGGTCCTCTCCCTCTTTGGCTTGTCTTCCTTATGCTGAGATGGTGATTCAGAAGAAGCTCCTGACTTTGATTTTCCCTTATGCTTACCCTTTCCTTTTGATAGTCCTGCCACCAATGCATGTGACTTTGTGGATGTATCAGCCTGATTGAGCTTGGAATACTCTCTAATTAACCTTTCACAAAATGTCTCAAATGATGGCATGACAAAACTAGTACCAACACCATCCATGGTGGAATAGAAAGAGGTAGAAAAATAGGAAAAGGAACCTCTTAACTTAGATAAAATCATGAATATGCAATCTTTGTCAAACTTATCTTTGCCACATCCTATAAGCTGGGTCCTTAAAGACTTGAACCTTACTAGGTAGTCTTCAATGGAAGGAAATTGATCAACAACAAGTGAAGCAAGTTCAGCCTCCAATTACAAATCTCGAACATCACTAACAAAACCAAAAAGATCCTTGAGCTTGTCCCAAACCTCCTTGGGATTTTGGCACCCCTCAATATGGAAGAACAAAGAGGTAGAGACATGTAGAGCAATGAGCCCCATTTCCTCTTCATACTTGATTTGATGCTGAAATTTTTCATATTCTCTGGTGAGATTAGGCTAAGTCTCATTCTAGGTGGAACAAAGAAGTCTATGCATACTAACCTTCCATGTGTGATAGTTATGAGGAGTAAGAATCTCAAATCCTGTGTTAGCCATTGGAGAAGAACAACTATCCAAGAAAAATATTTCTGACAAAAAATCTGAATGTAGATATCAGATGAACTACCAACTAAAGTGAAGCTTTTGAAACAAATTTAAAACCGAGAAAGCACCTCTAAACCCAAAAATTAGGTTTTCCAATTCAATTGAGAAAAAATGTGATTAGAAGTAGAATATGGAAAAATAGAGCACACCTTTAGAAAGTAGATAGAAATACCTTTCCAATGATATATTGTTTGCGAATTTTTGATGTCATATGCCGAAGTTATGCCTCTAGGAAGAAATCTACTTGAATGGTGATGTACTGGCTAACAAGGTGCAAAAATGAAGCACCTGGGGCTTAAAAATCTAGGGACCTTGGTCACTGATATGACCTCGGGCAGCGCTAACAATTTAAAAAAAAACTCTACCCTGCGGGCGACGTCGGAGCAACTATCCAGTGGCAGGAGGGTGGCTCCTCGGTGGCACGACCGGGAGGATGCTCGGCTACGAAGATCTACGAAGCCCTCAGTTCTAATGGGACTAGGGGATGGGCGATACATGCTTCAGTCGTTGGGCGGTGCCAAAGATTTCAACAATGAATAGAGGCTCAATGGGCGATGGCCAGAGATCGGTAGCCGATGATGAATGGGCAGTTGCCGGTGGCTGAGAAGTCTATGGAGGTGATGCCTGGTGAGGCCAGCCGATGGGACAGGGCTGACGAGTCCATGGAGGTCGGTGAAAAAGCCGACAAAAAAATTTGAATATTTGAATATTGCAAAATTTACAATTCAAAATTAATTAAAAAATCAAATGCTGATGGAAAAAGTTGACGGTGAAAAAAAATCTAACCCCAACTATATATCCGCTGAAAAATAAGAATGTCAACCATGTAATATAATTGCAGGTTGCTTTGTATATTTTGATTTTTTCCGATACTTTAGAAAAAAATCCACCCAAAATAGCCAAATATTTTTTTGATTTTTCTAAGAAAAATTTTCCTTGATCGAGGATTGAGGGATAATTTTTTTCTGCAAATGTGTATAGATTGTACAAAAAAAATGCAAACTCAAAATGTACCTCAATGGCTCCTGGTTGAAACTACTCTGATTTTGATGAATGAACAGGCGATCTATCAGTTTTGAGGCCTTCTGGATGCAATGGAGAGGTTGGAGAGAGCCTGACCTGCACCAGAAATTAGCTTGGCTCCCGGGTAGAGCCAACTAGCCTACAACATAAAACTCCAAGCCTGCAAGAATCTTGCACTCCAACTTCCTTGATCAAGGGTTGATGTTTCAATTGAATAGCTCTAATACCATGTAGAAATGATGAATGAATGCACAGCCCCTGAAGCTCCAAAATCCTCAATGGAATGCATAATAAAGATTCTATATTAATATGATGAAAAAAGATGTTTTACAAATGAACAAGATGCCTGAATATATAGGCAAAAGAAAACCCTATCTAGATGATTTTTAAAGGATGAGATAAGATCAAGAAGGGATCTTATCCTACAAACTAGGAAGGAAATATTATCCTATATCTTAAATGATTTATTAAATTTTTTTTTTCTAATAATGCAACCTAGGACTTAATTAATTAAATTTAAAACCTAAGTTAACTTATGCCAGTGTAATAATTAATTAATTACACTAACACCAACCACATTCAATAAATGAGGATCAAAACCACAATTAAAAAAAGAGAAAATTAAAGCATGAAATCCTTGCATCTAATTGTTGTGACTATTGTGATTGTTGTAAAAACTTAGGTTGCAAACTACTACATTTTGTCTTATGGGTATGATACTTTTATGTTTTGAATAAATAAAAAATTATCAGGCTTTTAGCTATTTATTAAATGTCCCTTCCATTATTGTTTTATGTAGTTTCTTAAAAATTATAGTAGTTTCATCAACACCAAAAAACAAAAAAACATAATTTAACAAAAAACTTAAAAGTCAACTTTTTGAAACATTGAGAGGATATCATAGTGGTATCAAAGCACCAAAATATCCTTCCATCCTATGTGGTTAATTCATGATTAATAAAGAATAGAATTATCACAGGGGTTCATGGGCATGGCAACCTCCACAAATGTCAGAGGGTGAAACTATCTTAGGGGTTTTAGGTATCCATAATTCTACAGAGATACCAAGGATTTTATCTAGTGTTAGTGAAAGTATTGCAGGTGCAATGGGAGATAGAGAAAAAGTGCATGTTGATTCCATTAGCCTAGATGCAAGGAGAGAACAAAAATTTGATACTATGATGGATTTGTTGGCCAAATTACTGCACAAGATTAACCAGGTTCCTACCCCTAGTCATAAAAGACAACATGATAGTTCTAGTAGTTCTAATGCACAACCTAAGTATAGGCCAAGGATTTCACTCATTATCACATCTAGGTCCTTGCCACCTACCTTTACATGTAGGGTTGAGAACCTTATTCATCAAGAATTGCCTCATTAGTAGCCAAAAAAGGTCGATGAGGTTAGGACCAACCATGCAAAATATTCTTCACTTCCTCCTGACATCAAGAACATGTTGACACCTGGACAATTTTTGAACCAAAGGAGATAGAGGGTAGTGGTCATTGGAAAACTAGAGACTAGAGCATTGTAGGGTACTAGGGATCTCTAGCAGGTGGTGAGAAGAATTACATTGGATAATTTTGATGGAGGCCATTTTTTTACCGCACATGGCTGGGTTCAAAAGTTAGATATTTTCATCTCCTTGAGGCTCATGCCTAAGGAAGAGGCAATCAGGTTTGCCACACTACATCTAGATGGAATAACTCACAAGTGGTGGTACCATGGATTAGTGACTTTGGGACATAGGTCAATCATATCTTATGATGAGTTTACTAACAAACCATTCGAATGATTTGATAGTTTAGATCCAAAGGCCTTCTTTCGAGAACTTGCATAGCTTAACCAAGTTGGGTTAATAGAGACTTATATCTTAGAGTTCTAGTAGATATTAGTGATGGTCACTATTATATTAGAGAGAAGGTTGGTAGTTATTTTTAGTGTGGTTCTCTTAGAACCCTTACAAGGATGGATCAAAGCCTTTAATCACCTTCTTTATAGGATGCAATGAAGAAGGCAAGAGATATGGAGCTTATTTCCCCAAAAAGAATGTTTCTGCCAAAACCATTTTCTTCCTCAAGGGATAAAGCACCAAATAACTTTTTAGACTAGCAAAGGAAACCCTTTCAAAACCTAAGTGATAAGAGCCCCCAAGACTTGAGAAAGAAAAAATTATGTTTCACCTTCAAAGGGCCATGGGAAAAGCGTCAGGTGTGTTCTCTTAAGGGTAAACTAAATTAGTTAGAGTACTTTTATGCGGATGAATTAGATTCTAAAAATTCAAAACAATAGATTCATGACGAAGGTAATGATGAAGATAGAACATCAAAAGGGTTGAAAAAAAGAAGGGAAGAAGTTTCACCTACAACTCAGCTATCAAGCATTCAGAGAGAAGGATGCTTCATGATTAGAGTAGTATTCATTGGCTAGTGTGTGATTACCTTGCTTAATATGAGAGCTAATCATAATTTTATAGATGAGTACTTGGTAGCTAAGTGTGGACTCAAGAAAAAAGAGTTTGAAGGATTTAAGGTGAGAGTACCTGATCGGTTTACACTTAGTTGTAATAAAATGATTTCAAATCTCACATTATAGTTGAACATGTGTGTAAGAAACTATGTGAATTAAACTAATCAATAACACACAAAAAATGCAATGTATTACATTAAGGGAATCTAAATTAACAAAACATAATTCGATAAAGCGACTACTTAAAAACATTCCATCTTCCTCTATTCCTAAATATCCATGGTAATTATGCTCTTAGATTTTAATTATGCACTAAATTACTGGGATGCCACCTAAGAAATGAGTAGCCTCTAAGATAGAATGCATAAATTATGTCTACACTTACATTATTTTTATGTTCTTGATTAAATGATGAACTAAGTGTATATGTAGAATGGTGATTTGTTCTATAAATAATGTTATTAAAATGATGCAATACTGAATTAAACTAATGGAAATGATGTGAGAATAATCTTGAATGCTATGAAAAATATAAGATACATCTAAGAATGTAGCCATGATTCTAAAATACTTGTAAACTTATTATAAATTCTGAATCAAAATGCAATTAAGCTCTCAAATGCTAAATGGACTTTTGTAGAGTAATTTCATGCTACGTTCTCTTATAAAAAAGCTGCAAATGAGCCTCTATTTATAGATTTCACCAAGGCATCAGGTGAGTTGGGACCAATGGATGATCAAGATTAAGTATGGAGAGATCGACGGGGAGAAATGAGGAAGTTAGAGAGAATTAAGGAAATTGTCTCCTTTAGTAGAACAATATTGCCAAGTTGAGAAAAGAATCAATGGAAAGAAGACGTCATGTGTCCTTTAGTTGGTTAAAATTGTTGAGAGTATATATCCATTTTAGAAATTAGGAATAATTATGTTCATGTGACACATGGTGAGTTGGAAGATGATGTGGAAGGAGGTTAGGAGAATATGGAGAAATGTGACAAAATTTGAATTTAAAAATTCAAATTTAATGAGAGAGAATTAATAAAATAAAATAAATTAGTTAAACTTGTTTATTTTAATTAAATCATGAAGACAGTGGTTTAGAAAGGAGGAATTAAGAAATACGAACTATATAAATGGGCTTTACAATTTATTTATATATTAGAGGAAATAAATATTTGTATTAATTAAATAATCAATATTTAATTAATATTGTCCCGACCAATTTTGGATGTAGATAGTTTTCCCCTCTTTGAAGTGATGTGTTAATGCATTACTTCAAAGAAAAATTTACTAGTGCTGCTAAAATTTTGACGATGCCCCAGACAGTGATTTTTAGAAGATAATGAATGTATGCCCCCTCAGGAGATAAATCGATGAATTTTTGATAATAATAGAATTTTGATGATTTTTGAAAATTTCCGATGATGCATGATGATGTCGATCATGAAATTTTGATTTGATAATATTCCAGAAATTTATCTCCTGATATAGTAGAAATGAGTTTCCCTTTGATTAATTGGTTCCTAAGAGAAATTAAAATATGCCACCAAAATCACACTTTTAATTACCCTTTATTAAGAGGTAAAAAGTGAAAAAAATAAAATTATTTGTGCATGTTGTGATTTTGAAATTTGTAGAGTGAGAGCAATCTTGAGCTTGTAGTGAAAATGGTGATCCCCTATGATACTCATTTATTTGACCTGGTGCTATGACACAATCAACTAGCGGGATATGGGCCTCTGGTAAGGATCTCAAAACCTTTCTTGTGAATTTTAACCAAAATTTTCCCACCTTTAATTTCAGATTTTTAAATTTTGAAAACTTTTGGCGCATGTGAAAGTTTCTTTGATGTAGAGGTTTATTTTTTTGGCACATCCGCTTAAACTTTTAGCGCATAGGATAGGTTTAATGGTGCATAGGTAGTCTATAACAACGCATTGACATTAGGGTGCATTTTCATCCTGTAATGGCACATTAGAATAATAGGTAGCATGTTTACAAGAAATGGCGCATTAGATTAGGGTTTTGGTGCATTGAAGGGATTCTCTAGTGCATTTGAGAGAAAGGTACATATGAGAGATTTGTTGGCACATAGAACGAATCTTCTAGCTCATTGATAGAATGATGCATTAGAGAAATTCCTCAATGCATCTGATAAATTCTTCAGTGCATTGAATGAATCAACACATCACCAGACTACAATGGCGCATTTAGCTCTTTTGACAATGCATCTACCCTTTTGGCACATTTAAGCTATGTTATGGCACATCCAAGACATATTTGAATATTCTTTTGTTTTTATCCTAAAATTTGATGATGTTTACTTGCGTTAGCCAATGATTTGTTGTTTATGATAGATTAGATGATTTATTGATCTCATTATAGGCAATATGCAATAGTGATGATGTTGTTTTGACCCCATGATAAGTGAGGATCAAAACATATTTTCATGAGATTTGATGGAAATCTCACTAGAATTGATAGGATGATTGATTGATGTTTGATTGTTTTGTTGATTTGATTTGGTTGATTGATGTGTTGATTGTGATGTTTTACAATAATAGGAGATGGATTTACATAATCTCTAGTCCCGAGAGAGGTTCCCATGGACTTGGGAGATGATCCAACATTTGTCACAGACTGATAGAGATATCATTGAATGATGCAGATTATCCTCACTGATCGATATGCCCTGAATTAGGATTAATCGAGGATTGTTGACTGCACTGGCAGAGAGGTGGAATATCAACCACAACACTTTTCATTTGGCCACTGGAGAGGTGATTGTTATGCCAAAGGATTTCTATAGCACTTTGCAGATTCCTGTGGTGGGTGATATCATGACCTATGATCACAATGAGTAGGGAGGTACAAATGCTCTACGTCGGATATTCCATTATGATCATATTGTTGGGTATGAGATGCCTTGGAAGGAGATGTTTGATAGATATTTCCCTTTTCCTTCTATGCTTGCGGGATTTTTCGGTGGATTCTTTTGTCCCAACAAGAGGGAAAAGGGATTGTAAATTGGTTGGGGTCGGACATTGGAGCAGATGGTTCAGTTTGGGACCCGTTTCGCTTGGGGTTCATGTATTGTTGTGTAATTGTACCTCAGAGGAGCTAGTTTGTCTGTAGGTGTGACCCTCTTATAGATGTGGGCTTGGGAGCATATTGCAGTGACATGGCTAGAGACATACAATTTTTGACCATTTGGGAAACCCTATGTCTATGGTTATGCATGACCAATTGCACACCATAAGATGGGAAAATTGGAGTATTGGAGACGGGTACTCGATGATCTAGATTTAGTTCCCTGGTGACCGTATGTAGAATATGAGCAGTGGTCCGAGGATCATTTGGAGGTGCCTTATTTTATGACTACCAAATAGCTTATTGGGCAGACATGCTTTATTATCAATAGATTCTTGTTGTGGAGGGTGCTTAGACAGTACGACAGAGTTCAGCAGATATCTCAGGGATTGGCTATGTATGCATGGAGGTAGCAATATGTGACCGAGTGGGGGCCCACATTATCTTATGACGCTACATGTGATGAGTATCATCATTTACAACAAGTGATTTGGGACTACCTTATGGGGATTTTTGAGGGATATATGACTAAGGAGTACTCAATGTATCTTGTTGAGCATCCATTTTTGAGGATTTCAAGACCTGATGACCCAGTGCCAACATTAGAGGATGATGAAAATAGACCACCCAGATGGAGGAGTTGTAGAGGTGGGGGGCAAGAGGAGGGAGGAGGAAGTGATGATGGTGGTGGAGATGGAGGAGGTGGTGCCCACCCAGGATTGGATGTTAGAGTTCCTTGCAGGAGGTGATCTCTAGTGGCAGCAATGGGTGTAGATATGGTTGCCCTCGCAACAACAATAGTCTCAAATTATAACATTGCATGCCTAGGTTCATACCTTTTAGGGCCAGTTGACACAAGTGTAGGGACAACTACAAACATAGACATTGTTGTTGGAACAGTTTCAGGCACAAATCTTATAGGCCTAGGGACAGATATAGACTCTGATGGTTGAGAGGGATGTTTCCAGACAATAGCTAGCTCTTATTCAGGGCTAGGGACAAGTATAGGTATAGGTACAGGGCTAGGTTGTTGCATTGACTACAGAGAGGGATGGAATGAGTCGATAGATAGATTAGGTAGAGGCTATCACTGAGAGATTGTAGTAGGCTGCAACAATTGTCAGGTCATCAAATTATTTTAGAGAGGCCTATTGTATCGCACATGAGGCACAATTTTATAGAGACCGATATCATGAGGTTGTTCCTCCCGAGCTATGGGAGAGATTTGCACAATCCCAATCTAGTAGGTCATAGTCTCAAATAGTTAGTGTAGGAGTCACACAACCATTGTGTGGAGATCAAAGAGATCTAGGTGTAGGTCCATCAGGTATAACAGGAGGTACAGGTCCAGGGATGCCAGCACCATCTGGAGGGAGCACTACCTAGCTCTCATATTTGATGCTTTATTGTGATGTGGATATGTATACACTAATACTCGATGATTTACTGCCATTTTGATGATGTATTTATTCATATTCAGATATCCTTGTACATTTGACATATTTTTGAGATATATATGTAGCAATGATGATGGTTGACCTTTGTGTTTATGTGCCTTGATCATGGTGGATGCATTTAATTTCCTATTGTGCATGCTATGTGATGTTTTATGATGATGATATGATATGTCATGAATTCAACATGCGTTATGATTTTATGATGTTTTATGAATAATTTCTATATTACTATGTGAATGGATTATGCTTATGTTTTTTTTTTGTACTTTTCTGATGCAACTATATGTGATGCAAAATATGAAATGGATGTATGGATCAATGATGTATAATTCCACATGTTCTTATGCGTGTATGCTATTATGATGTATGATATGGATTTTTCAAAACAAATATATGGATATATGTATGAGATGCTAGATAACCAAGATCTGATTGCAAACCAAAATAGACCTTCCACAGAAGAGGAAAACAAAAAAGAAGAATCTTTACATAAAAACATGCAATTTGATATATTCAAAAAGACCAATAATTACAAGAGATAATTTGCTTTATAAAAGCAAAGATGCAACAACCTAATATTATCTTGAGTAACAAGATAGCTCGATAAGATAAAGATAAGATCCTATAACCCATGTGACCAGGGCTGGGGCTAAAAGCCCGGCAGGGGCTGGCGTGTGGGTGTTGGTCACCCATAGAACCTTCCGCTGCACATCGAAGCCCTCGGGGGCTGGTTGAACAAGCCAGCAACAGTGCTGTATGGGGGAACCACTGGCGGCAGTGGTGCACCGGTGGCCACCGAGTAGCAAACCCTTTTATAACTGGTGGCACAATTTTTTTTTAAAAACTTCATTTTTTTGAGTTTTTTTGAAATTTTCTCAATTTTTGTGCCTCAGGAATCGTCCTTGGGGGCCCTATGGCCTCCGGGTAAAAAAAAATTGCCTCCTCGAATGACTATGTCCAAATCGGACAAACTTTATATGAAAATGGGGGTTTCTGGGCATTGCGAATCCAACAGTGAGGTCCGTTTGGGCCCAAAGTGCTCTGAAAATCATGCGACCCCCAGATCTATCAGATAAATCACCGAGCTTGAAACCTTCATAGATCTGGCAAACAGTGATGGAAATTAATGAAATAAAAGCCATTTCTGACTTTTCCCAGCACTCTGAATCCAACAGAAAACCCCGATCTTATCCAAGACACTGCATAAATGTACTCAAGGATTGAAACCCTTGAGGGACTCTAAATAAGCTCTGCAATGAAATCCTCCAAAAAAACTGAGAAGGGGCTGCGAATTGAGGCTCTGATACCATTTTAGAAAACCAAGATCTGATTGCAAACCAAAATAGACCTTCCACATAAGAGGAAAATGAAAAAGAAAAAGCTTTGCATAAAAACATGCAATTTGATATATTCAAAAAGACCAATAATTACAAGAGATAATTTGCTTTATAAAAGTAAAGATGTAACAACCTAATCTTATCTTGAGCAACAAGATAGCTCGATAAGATAAAGATAAGATCCTATAACCTAGCAATTAAATAATGCCTAAGTAAACTTATGCAAGTGTAATTAAATATTAATTACACTTACATGAGATGGATAAATGGAAATTTGCATATGTTGGTGTTTTGTGATGCATGCTATTATGATGTATGACTAAATGTATATGGATGGAAATGATATAATCAATGCATTTTTTTTGGATTTTCTTGATGAAAACATATATATGGTCTAATGAATTAGATGAATGCTTTAGAGAATGACATGGTAATGCATTTTTTTTTGGATTTTCATGATGCAAATATATGATCTAATGACTAAATGAAAGAAAAATTGATATGATAATAATATGAATGATGTCTTAATTCTCATGCATCCAAATGATACTTTTGGTAATGTCGAGTGTACTCAATCTGTTAATGATAGAAATAACATTAGCATTTGAGAAATCTATAAATACCACTACAACATCTAGTATGTATGCAACTGTAACAATGCAATGTTGTCCTCCTAGTAATCAATTTATGGTGCTTGGTATCATCATTAAGCTTTTTAAAATATTGAAAGTGAGTACAAACATCGATGGTATAATTAAACCATGATCAACTTGAGTACTACTTTCATAATGTTTAATAGTGCAAGTTAACACAAGCATCTAGGTATAATTGAACCAAGATGACCTGACCATTTCTTGCGTAAGCAGAAAAATGTTAATCATTTTCCTATATGAATCCAGAATGTCATTAGTGATACTTTGTAGAGCACATTACACCATGATTCACATACTATTAATGATCAAATCACATACAATAGACAAAGAAAAATATCATTCTTGATCATAGCCTCTCTAGTTCTTGACATCCTTGAGTTGCTCCTAAGAAATGATAACATCAATCACAATGCAAATAACTTGAACATTTGTGTGAGAGTGATAAAATGGTTATTTAGAATATCATCACCAAAAGAAACTTGTTTTTGATTGATCTTGTTTTTGTTGGTTCATATGATTGGTTTTTGGTGAGTATGATTGATGTTAAAATTTGTAGCCCATTTGATTGTTTGTTTTCACCAAGTTGTCATATTGTTGTTTGTCTGTCACTTTGTAAACTCAAAGATGGATTACCCCCAGTGAGTTTAGGATTTTTCCACCAATGAAAACAAACCAATTTATTATGGATATGTACAATGATCGAAAAGCCAAAGGGAGAGATGACTGGCACAAAAAAATATGTACGTGAGGCTCAAACAAAGGATTGAGATAGTGATAGGAAAAAACCAATGTGGTCAACACATGTTCCAATAGAGGAAGAAGCCATCCTATCACAAATAGAACCTATTGCCAGGTTTTCACCACTTGCTTTTATTGCACCTTTTCAAATTTTATGATTTTTTTTTGTATTTTTTAATTTTTTTTGTATTTCTCTTTCTCTTCTTTTTTTTTTGTTATTGTCACCAAGATCCCTATTTGCAAGGTTCTCACCACGGTGACCATTTTTTTAGGACATTTTCTAATGTTTTTTGGATTTTTTTTATGAATTTTTCCAATGTAGTGGGCGAGTCATGTGCAAAATTTCTTGAGATGGTTTTCCATGGCTCTTTGAATTATGTAGATCATGATGGGCCAGTGGCAATATGATGGCTATGTGTAGGGTATGCGGCTGACAACTTACCCAAATTTGATGAAACAAAGAGTTAAATTTAAAGGAGATTTTGAGCTTTCCACCACTATAAATTATGTTTTGCGTTGAATTTAGTAAATAATTATTATTCATTTTCTATTTGAATTACGACTAAAGTCCTTATTGATAGGTTGATTGAAAAACATCTATAGCTTTCAAACGGTATCACATTTTTTGAATCTGAAACATGTATCACATTCTATGCTTCACATACTATAGGATTGAAAGAAAAACCTTGAATTTCATAAATTTTTGAACAAGTTAAGGTGGTTAGACCTATGAGTTTTTTATATTTATTAAAAGTTGTAATAAAAAAATCATAATTAATTATTTACTTGAAAATAAATTAGAAAAAAATATGCATCACATCGGGACATGATTCCTCTACTTATATCTAAAATATTATAAAAAAGTATTATCATTTTATTGTGGTTATGGTGGTAAGACAAACACCTACTTCTTATTTTTTCCTTGAAATTTAAGTACTACTGCATTGATATTTCAAATTTTCACCAAATAGATTTTTTATTTTTTTAAATAAACCTAGTAGTTTAGAAACTAAATTCAATTTTCTATAGATTCTATTCTTACATATTTTTGAAATAATATAGGTAAATTATTCAAATTTTTACGTCAAGTTTCCTAACTCTGATTTTTATAAATTTTTCACCACTTAAGGGCCTATTTTTTCCATGATGATCCTACACATACCCGAATAGGTCTCCTACTAGCATGGATAGCTAGTATGCTCCAAACCCATAGACTGACACTATGAAAAAGGGGCCCAACCAATTTGGTTCAAAATTTCCTTTCTTCTCTCTATCCTGCTGGTTGTGTGGGTTCTCCTTCAATAGCAAGTCACCAACTTGAAATGTTATGGGTTTTACTTTGTGATTGTAACTTCTGGACATCCACTGTTAGAAGGATTTTAGGTGGTTCATTGAATGTTGGTTTCATTCATCGAATAGTTCTAGTTCTTATAATCTAGATACCTGATAATCCTCATTAGGGATAATACCCTTCAATGAAACCCTGAGTGATGGCAATTCAACTTCAATGGGTACAATGACATCAGATCCATATACCAATGCATATGGTGTATCTCCAGTTGGTGTGCGAATATTGGTGCAATACACCCACAAAGCAAGGTTTAATTATATGTGCCAATCAAGACCTGCATCATTGACCTTTTTCTTCAATATTTTTAGAATGGTTTTGTTGGAAGCCTCTACTTGACCATTTCCCTGAGGATTGTATGGCATAGAGAAGCGATGTTGAGTGTTGAACTTCTCACACAATTCTTGCATGTCTTGATTTTTGGATGATCTTCCACTGTTAGTGAAAATGGATTGAGGGATGTCATACCGATAGATGATGTAATTGAGGATGGGTATGTGTAGGATCATCAAGGAAAAAAAAAGTCCCTTAAGTGGAAAAAAATTTAGAAAAATAAGAGTTAGGAAACTTGACATAAAAATTTGAATAAGTTATCTATATTATTTCAAAAATATGTATGAACAGAATATGTAGCAAATTGAATGCAGTTTCTAAACTACTAGGTTTATTCTAAAATATATATATATTTGGTGAAAATTTGAAATTTCAATTCAATAATACTTCAATTTCAGGGAAAAATAAGTAGGTGTCTATCTGACCACCCTAACAACAAAAAATTGATAATAATTTTTTATAAGATCTTAGATATAAGTAGAGGACTCGTGTCCTGATGTGATGCATATTTTTTTTGTAATTTTTTCCAAGTAAATAATTAATTATGAATTTTTTATTATAATTTTTAAAAAATATAAAAAATTGTATGTCTGGCCACCTTAACTTGGTCAAAACTTCATGAAATTCATTTTTTTATTTTTTTAATCCTATAATATGAGAAACATAGAATGTGACACATGTTTTGGATTCAAAAAAATGTGACACTATTTGAAAGTTATAGATGTTTGTCATTCATCCTATTAGTCAAAACGTTAGTCATAATTCAAATATAAAGTGAATAATAATAATTTATTAAATTCAAAGTAAATAATAATTTATATTGGTGGAAAGTTGAGAATCTCCTTTCAAAACCCTTTTCATTTCATCAATTTTGGGTAAAAAAAAGTCTTCAGCCACATACCCTACACATACCCATCATATTGCAACTTTTTAGCCGATCATGATCCTGCACATACTTAGATGAATGATGAATTTTTTCTTCTTGTGATGGTGATTAGAGGAATGGCTTCAATCCACTTCATGAAGTACTCTATAGCTATGATGATAAACATGTGTCCATTTGATGAAGATGGATGAATTTTACCAACAAGATTTAGTCCCCACTAACAAAAGGGCCAAGTTGATGCAAAAGTTTGAAGTTCTTGCATTGTTGCGTGGATGATGTTGCCATGAATCTGAAACTTTTTAAATTTCTTGACAAACTGGAAAGACTCCTTCTCCATGCCTAGCTAGTAGTATCCTAAACAAAAGAGTTTCTTGGCTAATGTTAAACCACTTGAATGTGTTCCGCAAACACCCTCATGAACTTCCCATAAAGTTGTTTCAGATTCACTACATTCTAGACATCAAAGGAGAGTTCTGTCAAGACCTCGTCGATATAGTACATCCATGATAAGAGTATGTTGGGTAGCTCAGTGAATTAAATTTCATTTTTGATTTCTAGACAGGTTGAGTGGAAGAGTGTTATCTTTTAGGTAGGTATAAATCTCACCATATATTGGGGCATTGTTATCGGCTAGGTGGCAGATGATTAGGGATTCAATATCGTCATAAGAAAGGGAAAACAGTTGTTCCACCAAGAACTCATAATGGCTTCTCTTCTCAGGAATTTGTATCAAGGAAGTAATAGTAGCCATGGCATCAGCTGCTTTATTTTCCACTCTTGAAATCTATTCAAATTTGATATCCATGAAGCATCTCTTAAAATCATCAATCATTCTTTTGTAGGGCATCCATTTTTCATCCCCTTTTTGATAATCATCATTGACTTGGTTAATGACCAACTAAGAATCTCCATATACTTGCAATTCTAGAATTTTCCATTTTATAGTTGTTTTAATGCCGATGATTAATGCTTCATGTTTTTCCATGTTGGTACAAGGGAAAATCAATCTGTATTATTTAGGTATGGTATGTCCTTGTGGAGTGAAAAATAGGATTCCAAACCCTAATCCATGTTGGGTGTGTGATCCATCAAAGTATAAATGTCCACTTTTTTGCAGCCAAGGTAAGAACGTCAGCATTTGGAAGTTCAATGTGTAAAAGATGATCATTTGGTAGAGGTGCTTCAGCTAACTAGTCAGTGATTTCTTGTCCTTTCATTTCCTTCCTATCCACATATTGGATTTCAAATTAACTAAGTATCATAACCCACTTGCCGAGTCTTCCAATTAGGTTAGCTTTGCTGGGGAGGTATTTTAGGGGATTTTATTTTGGCTATTAACTTGATGGTGTGAGTTAACCTGTAGTGTTGAAGCTATTGGGTCATGAACACTACTGCCAAACAAGCCTTTTAAATGGATGTATAATTGATCTCATAGCCATTTAGCATCCTAATGATGTAGTAAACTGCTCTTTCTTTTCCTACTGGATCCTCTTATGCTAACAAGGATCACAATGATACCTCAGTTGTAGCAATGTATAGCAAGAGTGGTTTTCCTTTTGCTGGTGGTACTAAGATAGGTGGACTCATTAGGTATTGTTTCAATTGGTTGAAGGCTCCTTCACGTTTCTCATTCCATCATAAGGAAACATTTTTGTGTAGTAGTTGAGTGAAATGATTGATCTTTTCTGCTAGTTGTGAAATAAATATTCAAATTGATTAGAACCTTCCTTGTAGAGATCATAGTTGACTAATGTTTTTGGGTGGTGGAATTTCCATGATAGCTTAACTATTGGTGGATCTACCTCGATACCCTTTTCTGAAACTATGTATCCTAGGAGTTTGGCTGAAGTCACTCCAAACACACATTTCTTTGGATTCAGTCCTACATTGAATTTCTCGAGTCTAGTGAATATTTTTTCTAAGATATCTAAGTGTCCCTTTCTGGTATATGATTTAGCTAATAGATCATCCAAATAGTCTTCCATGATAGTATGCATCATATCATGAAAAATTGTGTTGATAAGTAGCTCCTACATTCTTCAATCCAAATGGCATGACATTCCAACAAAATGTTCACCATGGGCATGTAAAGGTTTTCTAATCTTGATCCTCTAGATCTATTTTTATTTGATTATAACTGTAAAAATGATCCATAAGTGACAACATGCCATGTCCTACTGTCAAATCCACTATGATGTCTATGTTAGGTAGAGGAAAATCATCTTTGGGACAAGCTTTGTTGAGATCTCATAAATCCTTTGCAAATGTGAATGTTGTTATCAGGCTTTAAGACTAGTACAATATTGGAGATCCACTCAGCATAGTCAATGGGCATGATGAATCCTACATCTAACAAATTCTTCAGCTATTCCTTTACCAGTAAGGCAATATGTGGATGCATTTTCCTTAGTTTCTATTTGACTAGTTTTACTGTTAGTGGTAAGGATAGATGATGCATGATGATTTCTGGATCAATCCTTGGCATGTCGGCATAAGACTAAGAAAAATTGACATTTTTTTCTATGAAAATTTTGAGAAAGCTTGGTTTTTCTTGGTCTGCCAAAGATGATGATAGATGGATAGTCTTCACTATCTCTTCACTATTGATATTGACAGATTGGGTGGGTTCAATCAACACCTTTGATGTTTCCTGAAAGTGCTCTAGGATATTATCAAACCTTCCATCATTTGATGCCTCAGAGAGGTTTTTTCCGTTAGATGTGCTCTTTTTTTTAAAAATTTCTAGATCTAATACTGTGATTGAATGGTTTTCACCATCAGATCTATTTCCAATATTATTCATTTTGCAGCTAGAAGATTTTATACTCCCATGTTCAAAAGTTTCGTTATGATGTTCATTGGTGGAATTTGTTTTGGGATTGTTGGAACAAAGGAAGTTGATGATGGCATCATCGTTTGAAAATGTAGGGTGTCAAATGGCTCGATCAGGTCCCAATCTATAAGTTTGGGATGTACTAGGGGTAAGAAGTCATTGAACTACTTAAGGTCAGATATTTTAAGAGTCCTAATGGTGGTGTCTTCATTTTTTCCAATATAAATATTGAGTTCTATAAGGTAATTTTTCTCCAAATTATCTATTTCACTTTGAGTCGAATCATCTATGCTGGAATCATCAAGGTGTGTCACTCCTAATTGAAGCAATCTAGAACCTAAACCTTTTCCCTCTTTGAGTAGCGATGCATACTTGTGTACTGCATTAATGTCCTTGTCATCACAAGACTCTTCTTTTAGGGAATCCCACTCATATTCATTAGAATCAGTTTCATGATCACCATTAGCTTGTAACTACAAGATTATTTCAACCACCTTATGAGTCATCTTTTCTTTTGTATCCTCTTTATAGCCCAACCCAGTCTTTTATTTTGGATTAATTAAGATGGGTTGAATGGGTTCTAAAATTCCTTCTTTCCTTTTCCTACAGGGCCTTTTCCTTTATATCCCATCTTTTCAAGGACAGTGAAGCCTTTTCCATATTATGTGGTTTGTAAATTCGCAGTTGCTTCTTGAGATTCTTTTTCATCCTTATAGAGCCATTTTAGAATATCTTTGTCTTTTGCTTCATCAAACCTAGTGCTTTCTTTTATAAACTGGCCATAAAATTTGGTAACTAGTTGTGATGTCTGTTGTGTTGATGTTGAAGGTTGTTCATATGAATTTGGAGAAGAGAATTGTGAAAGACACAATGATCATTCAATGAAATATTCACCAACACCTTTGTCTTTGACTTGGAATTTTTCATCAAATTGTTTTGACAAGGCATTCAATTGGGCTTTATGATTTGAGGAAGTGGAGGAAGCAACTTCTTCTTTCTTATTACACTGTTTGGACATAGAACTAGATTGACCTTCATTATTTGAGGAGATGACCAACGGTTTGAATGAGGAACTTGATTGGATTTGATCATTGGAAGGGGTGGGAGTGGAGGCTTCTCTATTATGAGGTAGAAAAAAATCTTGGACAAATTTCAAGGTGTTGCAATACTCAGGACTATTTGAATCAACCGAAATGGTGATTTTTTTGCCACCACAAGGGAATTTGAAACATTGATGGTAGGTTGATAGAACCGCTTTCATTTCATGGATCCATGGGTGACCCAATAGTATGTTATATGGAAAATCGTTGTTAAGACTTGACAAATTACATATTTTTGAATTGGCCCTACTTGAATAGGTAAGACAATCAATCCCTATGATGATATTTCCTCATCATCATATGCTTTTATTGTAATCTTTTTCTTTGAATCAATTGCATTCATAGAAAATCCTAAGGCATGAACAAGATTTAAATTACATATATTCAAGCTCACTCCTCTATCTATTAGGACGCGTTTGACACAATGTTTATGAATTAGGACTTCAATATGAACAACAACATTGTGGGGATGAGAAATAGATGTATCATCATTTTCTAAGAAGGATAATCAATGTGGAATAGTAAAATGTCCCACCATGGCTTCAAATTTACAAACTTCTAGATTTGTTGGTACCATTGTGTCCACTAGGGTTTTCTCCAAAATCTCTTTGTGGGTGGGTGAAATCTTGAGCAATTCCAATATTGAAATTTGTGCAGGGATCTTTTGTAACTGGTCCACTATGTTGTATTGATTGGATGGGGAAGCGGGTTTTTTAGATGAACATCCTTTAAAGACATATTTGGCTTGTGCTCTCATGGTTGCATTTACTAGTATGTTGTCTTGCTTCCCATTGATTTTAATGACATTGATTTGAGTATGAGTTGCAGCCATATCTAGTTTGATGTCATTGATTTGATTTTTGAGGATGATGATGTCTTGTTCTTGTTCAATTGGACTGTCATAGATTGGACTATTAGTTTCAATAATGTCTTGATGGTCATTGGTTTCAATGGTATTCAATTAATATTCTACTGTTGAGATATGATTTATGATAGTATCATGGACATAGTTTACATTTTTTCCCTTGCCATTTGTTTTAGAGGACTCCCCTTTTTCATAATTTGGTAAAGGATTTTTAAATGCTTCATGATCGACATTTGTTTGGAGTCCCTTTATTCGTATGACCTTATTATCTATCAAATCTTGTATTTTATGTTTCAATTGCATACAACTATTTTTTTCATGGCCTTTGCATCGATGAAATTCACTGTAATAGGCATCATTCCACCATGACGAATTTACTCTTGGTTCAAAGCCTTGAGTGTCGAGTAGTGTTATGCGGTTATTTTCCAGAAGTACCCTCAATGTAGATTCATGTGATTGACGCAAATGCATAAATTTTCTATGGTTTTATTATGTTTGATACAATAGAGGTCTGGATGTGGTATTACTTTGATTCTAGCCATTTTGATTATTGGATGGGTTGATATTTTGATTAGTTCCTTGATTGATGTTTTCATCTATCTTGGTTGTGGTTCCTGATAGATTAAAGACTGGTTTGGAATTATGTGTTTCGGAAGCACCATTGTTGGAATTCTTATTCCTTGTCCAAAATTTTGGTTTCTCATTGTTATGATGGTTAGAATAACAAGCATTTTTTGATCCTTCATTATGAATTCAATACCCCTATTTTTACTAAAGCTTCTTCAATTTTGATACCTTTTTCTACCATCTTCTCAAAGCTAGGGGGACATTGTAATTACAGTCTATAGCTCATTTCACTATTAAGGTTATCAATGAAAATCTCCATCTTTTCTTGTTCAGGTATGGGACCAGTGTATCAAGTGAGTAACCTTCTCCACCTTTGTAAGAATACAAGAAAAGATTCTTCTTGTTATGTACAAAGACTCTTCATGGTTATCTCATGTGCAATGTTATATGAATATTGTATGATGAATTTGTTGGCAAGTTCATCGAAGGATTTTATGCCTTGTTTTAATATTGAAAACCATTCCATACAATGGCCTCCCAAGCTACGAGGAAAAATTCTCATCAAATATGTGTCGTAATGAGCAAACTCAAGACTCATGGTTTGAAATTCTCGCACATGGTCTATGGGGTTTGATTTTCCATTGTATTTGTTGTATTTTGGTAAGTCACAATTTGGAGGAAATGGTATCATGTTTAACCTTCTATCAAAGGGATAGGGATAAATATCTTGTAACAAGTATCTTTCAATATTCCCTCCTTGCATGTCTTGCAATTGTTGTTGAAGGTTTTGCATTTGATGTGTTAGGGTAGTTATTTGATCCATAGTGGGTGTTTCAATTTCAGTTTTCTTTGGAGTACCTTTCAATTTATTGACATCAAAATCACTTGGTAATTTGACCCCTTGGTTTGGTAACATTAGAAGGTATTTTTCACCATCCTTTTCAAAGATTATTTCTAGGAATTTATGAAATTTAGGATCTTGATTTGCTTGTTCTATTTCCTCCTCTATTATCTCTTCCATTTTGTTTGAAAAAATCTTGTGAAAGGGATTTTCTTTTGGTTCACCCATGGTATTTTGAGGTTCAAGTTCCTTATCCTTGAGTTTTTTCATTTGGGACCTTATTAAAACGGGCATGCAAGTGATGCAGGTTTACTAAATTTTGATCACTATTTGAGAGTCCTAAAGGATTACCTAGGTAAAATAGAATAATGAATTTTATTGATGTAACCAAGGTAATAAAATTTGATGTAAAGTGTATTATTTTGAGATGAAGGATGATAAATCCTAATGGGGAAACTCAACTTGATGATCAAATTTTGGGTTTTGATGATGATTGGGAACTTTTAGATGTTTGATCAAAGTTTAGGTAGAGGGTTTCACTTGTAGAAGTCAATTTTAACAAGTTTAGATCCTGCAATTTTGGTTTCAATTGTGAAATGGGGGACAAATTTCCTTCTTAGACGAGATGTTCAAATCTTTGGAAAAGTCTTGGATTTTGGCAATAGTAAAATGAATACAAGTTGGGGTTATTCTTTAAATATTTTATATAGAAATTGAAGAGCAATTTGTCTCTAAATTCATAGAGTGTTGAGAGACATTTTTTATGAGCTTTTGGACTAAGAGCTATGAAATTGGTTTCCGTATTTTAATCTTTCATGAAATCATTTGACAAAGACCATGTTTAGCCTCTACTGTTCCTAAGGAATGATTCTAGATTAGAAATTTTTTCTAAATCTGGTTTCAAAATGTCAGATAGGAGTGAAATTCAACTCTTTGGTTATGAATTTTGGTGAACGCGTTGTAATAGTCAATGTATGCACTAAAAGGAAAAAAAATTATAGCATGGATTTGATGCACCAGAGAAAGGTTTGAATGCACTACAAAATCAGGTATATGTGCTATAGAATAGCTCATATGTGCCAAATTTTTGGGTGTATGCATTCGGGAATAGCTCAGATTCACCAAATTTTTAGGTGTATACACTACAAAAGTTGATAAATGCACCACAAAAAGTAGGGGATGTGCTAATAAAAGTTGTGAATGTGCTATAAGAGTGGGTGACTGCATTGGAAAAAGTAGTGAATACGATATAACAAAGGGTATATGTGTTGGTAAAAGCAATTAAAGTGCTACAAAAAATAGTGAATGCACTAAACCAGGTGATGTAACAATTTGTTGCTAGTTTACTTGATTTTTCTTGATTTTTGGTTAGAGAATGGTTTGTTTCAAGTGATGTCTTCTGAATCACATTTTTGCACTTTTCCAATTTGTAAGGTTTTGTTTCAAGTTTTTTTTGAAAATAATTTAACAAACACTATCAAGAAATGTACGCTCCTATGGCTATGAAAGACTATATTCTTTTGGATTCCATGCGGGTTTTACCCCAATCACACTTATTCTTAGCGAATGAATTGAGAAGCTTGGCCACATGAACTCACTCTTACAGTCCACTAACTTCTCAGGTCAACCAAGCTTTCAGCCCCCATAAAACTCCCATGGCAGGCTGATCATCTCTACTAAAAACTACTAGAATGTGGATGCCTTTGCAACAACTGTTGCTACACCAAAGAATAGATAAACATTTTTGGCCAATCTACAACAAGGATTTTAGTATGGTCATTTTGTTCATGGGGGGTAATCTATGTGGAAAGAGACCATTGCTTCCCTTCTCGTTAGAACTATCCTCGTGATACTGGCCTTTGTTCCATTACCCACATTTATATATTGGCTGGAAGTTGCTTGGCTTTAGTGTGTTATTGGTTGGGTCATTCCCTTGGGTGATTACTTTTTCCCACAAGGAAAGCCCTCTAGGACAAACAAAAGAAAGCAAGTATACCTATAGTTCGATCAAGCTTTATTTCACATGAATAAAGAGAGAACCTGCACTATATACTCCACCCACACTCATAGATAAACAAGAATGGGTTTGGATTTTTGGTCACCTAGTTAAGGGGAGAGCATATGTCTACCATTCAATACACACAAAAGATAATGAAAGTGAATGGGTCTAGCTTTTTGGTCACCCAGTTAAGGGGAGAGCATATGCCTACCATTCAATACACACAACAGACATGGTGTTCTTTCCTTTCTAATTAGTCTAGATTCCTAATTTAAGCATAAAGGAAATAAATCACTCCAGCCCTTGCATCAAATTGATTAGTCGTTTGCAATAATTTTTTCTTTGACAACATTATTGAGTTTCAACAAAGTCTCTGATAGCGTTTATAAAGCCTACACAATAGGAAAAAATTAATTATTTTTCAAACTTATAAGAAACTTACAGAGAAAATCAAATGCACAATTATAGTAAGCTAATGTGACAAAAAGGTAAATGCACTGCAAAAATAAATCAATGCAGCATATAAAACATGAAATGTGCTATAGAAAATTGTAAATACACTATAGAAACCACCTGATGCACCACAAAATGGTGTAGATGTGCTAGAGAAATCCTTTGTTGCACCAAAGGAATTAGTAGTTGCGCTAGAGAAACTCATGTCCGATCCTATAAAAACATACTTTCCAGAAAACTATTAAAATAACAAGGGCTAGGCCCCACGATGAGTGTCAATTTATGTGTGGAAGAAAATATGTGAATTAAACTAATCAATAACACACAACAAATGCAATGTATTACATTAAGGGAATCTAAATTAACAAAACACAATTCAATAAAATTGACGAGAACATTCCATCTTCTTCTATTCTTAAATGTCCATGGTAATTGTTCTATTAGATTTTAATTATGCACTAAATTACTTGGATGCCATCTAATAAATGAGTAGCCTGTAAGCTGGAATGTAGAAACTATGTCTACACTTACATGATTTTGATGTTCTTGATTAAATGATGAACTAAGTGATGTAGAATGGTGATTTGCTATATATAGAATGCTATTAAAATGATGCACTGCTGAATTAAACTAATGAAAATTTTGTGAGAATGATCCTAAATGCTATGAACAATCTAAGACACATCTAAGAATGCAGCCATGATTCTAAATTACTTGCTAAACTTATTCTAAATGTTGAATCAAAATGCAATTAAGCTATCAAATGCTAAATGGATTTTTGCAGAGTAATTGTATGCTATGTTCTATTATGAAAAAGATGTAAATGAGCCTTTATTTATCAATTTCACCAAGTGATCAGGTGAGTTAGCAACAATCGAAGACTAAGATTAATTTTGGAAAGATCAATGGTGAGAAATGAGGAAGTTAGAGAGAATTAAGGAAATTGTCTCCTTTAGTAGAATAATCTTGCAAAGTGTAGAAAATAATCAATGGAAAGAAGAAGCCATGTGTCCTTGTGTTGGTTAAAATTTTTGAGAGTAAATATCCATTTTAGAAATTAGGGATAATTATTTTCATGTGACACATGGTGAGTTGGAAGATGAGATGGAAGGAGGTTAGGAGAATATGGAGAAATGTGACAAAATTTGAATTTAAAAATTCAAATTTAATGAGAGAATTAATCAAATAAAAAAAATTAGTTAAACTTGTTTATTTTAATTAAATCATGAAGAAATTGGTTTAGAAAGGAGGAATTAAGAAATAGGAACTATATAAATAGGCTTTGCAATTTATTTATATAGTAGAGGAAATAAAGATTTTTATTAATTAAATAATCAATATTTATTTAATATTCTCCAAACCAATTTTGGATGTATACAAAACGATTATGGGTTCAAGGAATATTTTTATGTGGTTGGAATGGGAGATTTGGATGTTGTACCTAAAATGAAGTGGCTTCATGCTATTGGAGAGTTTACCCTCAACTTACAAGTTATGGAGATGAAATTTGAAGCCAATGGCAAGAAGCATTTTTGAGGGGTATGTTAGATGGGAGTCTTAGAGTTATCTAACTCAAGAGAATGGAGATATTGATAAGGAATCGCCAAGTTGTGTGGGTTGCAGCGTGTTATACTTTCCATGATCATAGGTTGAATAGTAGAAGCGCGAGTATCCAACCAACATTCAGATAATGAGAGACAAACATGGTAAGGTTTTTGAGATTTTACCTCATGGGGGACCACCTGAAAAAGGGTGTAAGGACATCATAGTGCCTGAGGATGGCACAAAGTTGATCATTGTTACTTTCTACAAAAATTATAAGAGGATGAAGGATGAGATTGAGAAGATGATAAAGGAACTCACTAGAGATGGGTCATATCTGACCAAATAAAAGTCCCTTTGCATCTTTCATTTTCTTGAAGTAAAAAGATGGCACCATAGAGATCTGTATTGAATACAAAGCATTGCATAAGAAGACTATTAAGAGTAGGTATGTAGTTCCATGGATTGATGAGTTGCACTGAGCATGTTTCTTTTCCAAGATAGATCTTTGATCAGACTATCACCAGATTTGAGTTAGAGATGTGGATGTGGAAAAGACAACATTTTTTTTCCATTATGGTCACTATAAATTTCTGGTTATGTATTTTGGACTAACTAATACTCTAACCACCTTTCAATCATGTATGAAAAAGTTATTCAGAGATCATTTGAGGAAGATAGTCATCATCTTCTTTGATGATATACTAGTTCTCATCAAGACTTGGGTTGATCATCTAACACACTTGGATTTAGTGTTGGGCACATTGGAGAGTGAATCTCTATTCACAAAGGAATCAAAATGTGACTTCAGAATGAGAGAGTTATTATACTTGGGGCATATCATTAGTACTGAGGGAGTCAATATGGATCTTGAGAAGGTGAAGGCTATAGTTTATTGGCCTCAACCAAAAAATATCACATAGCTTAAGGGATTCTTTGGGTTATGTGGTTTCTAGCATTGCATCATTAAGGGTTTTCACAATAGGTAGCTTCACTTATGGAATTGATGAAGGGGGCATTTTTTTGGACTCTAGGAGCACAACAGTGTTTTGAGAATTTCAAATAGTTGATGAGCTTGTGTCCAATACTCATTATTTTAGATTTCACATAGCCATTTGATCTTTTGTGTGATGCCTTGGGAGAAGACATTGGAATTTTCTTGATGCAAGACAAGCATTCCATTTCTTTTTATAGAAGGAAACTTTGGGGTCTTGAGAGGGGTTACAATATTTATGATAAGGAAATGTTAGCCATTATGCATGCCTTGGCTTAATTTAGATAGTAATTGGTGGGATTTTTTTTTTAGTGAAGATAGATCATAATAGTCTGAAAGAATTCCTAAGTCAATGTGATCTCAATGATTGACAACAAAAATGGGTCAACAACTTGTAGGCTTATGATTTTGACATAGCATATATGTCAAGCGTAAGAAAAATATAGTTGTTGATGCCCTTTTAGGGAGACCTTAGAAAAATATAGTTGTTGATGCCCTTTTAGGGAGACCTTAGTTGTGCTCTCTAGGTGAGGTTACAAAGGATTAGAGAGATTTGATTGCAACTAAGTATGCTAAGGATAATTGGGCTTCCATGCTCATTGATGGTACAATTACAAATGGAAAGTACACCCTTGTGAATTATCTCATCATTTACAAAGGGATGATTTTTCTTGTGTCAAGATATTCTATGAAGAAGAGGATATTGAGAGCCTTTCATGATTCCCCTATGATAGGTCACCCAAGTTACTTTAAAACCTACATGTAGATTAGGGAGTGGTTTACTTGGAAATGGCTCAAATCAGAGCTACTCAGGTATGTGAGAGTTTCCTACATGCAAAAAAAAAAATAGAACCTTTCCCTATAGGTTTATTGCATCCCCTACCAATTCCAAATCAAAATTGGGAGTGCATATCTATGTATTTTATCATGGGTTTACCCAAAACTCAGAGTAGGGATTGCATTTATGTCGTGGTTGATAGACTCACAAAGTTTTCACACCTTTTTATCTATTTCAGCTACTTTCATGGTAGTGTAAGTTGATGATTTATTTTTTAGAGAGATATTCAGGTTGCATGAGCTACCTCAAATATAGTAAATGACCAAGACAACTAATTTATGAGTCAATTTTGGCAGGAATTATTTAGACTTAGTGGCAGAAAATTCACTCTGGGCAAGCTACCACCCATAGGCAGATGGACAAAAAAAATTGTCAATAAATGGGTGGAGGGATACTTGAGGAAGTACATTACAAGGCAGAAAAAGGCATGGGTCAAGTTGCTGCATTTATGTGAGTATTATTATAATACTATGTACCACATGTCTATATAGATGTCACCATTCATGTCTCTCTATGTTTATGACACTACCAATTTCCTAGATTTATTATTTGGAGATAGTAGGGTGCTTAGTGTGAAGTATTTTCTATTGGAAATCTAGGAAATAGTGAGATATCTCTAAGAGAATATACGTAAGGCTCAAAATTAGTAGAAACAATATGAAAATCAACACAGGGGTGAGCATTCATTTGAGGAGGATGATATGGTTTATCTTATGCTCTAGCCTTATAAGTAATCCACTCTAAGGAAGAGTGGCCTTGAGAAGCTCAAGCCATGCTACTATGGACAATTTTGAGTTTACAAGAAGATTTGTGAGGTGGCTTACAAGCTAGATTTATTGGCATAGAGCAAGTTTCACAATGTGTTTCATGTTTCTCACCTCAAGAAGGCATTAGGGCATCATGTAACACCATATACAACATTACCACCCCTATATGAGGAGGGGAAATTGATTCTTATTCCTATTATGCTATCATTGACACTAGAGAGTGCAACTTGAGATGAAGAGTCATCAAGGAATATTTCATTAGTGGAAGGGCCTACCGATTGAGGATGCAATGTGGGAGAATGAGGACATTTAGCAGCATCCAAAGTTGAGATTGCTTGAGGACAAGCAATTTTAGGTAGGGTAGACCATAATGTCCCCTTTCTAGCCAATGGTTTAGGTTTTTCAAGTTAGCCTATGACTAGAGTTCCCATAGCCTAGCAAGATGTTTAGGGAACTCATTGGGGAGATTTAGGCTCTTAAGTATGTGTGATGTTTCATTTAGGCTTATTTAACTCAATTTTCTAGCATTTAGCTTGTCATTCAAAGGCATTTCAAGAGTTCACCATTGATATTTGATATCTATATTAAGAAATATCAAGCTCTTTGAAAATACACCTATAGTTGGTAGTAGTGATGGGACACTCTCACGAGATTATTGCTAGAATTTTGTTAGGAGTTATTGAATTAATAAGCCACATTGCTTTAATGATATTCTATTATTAAAGTGACTTATTAATTTAATGTTATAAAGTTACTTTGATAAAGTAATTTATAACTTGGCTTTTAATTAAAGTAATAAAGTGACTTTATTAAAATAATTCACATATTAGTGATTTATGGATATTTAAGTGAAGGGGGTACTTTTCAAGACAAACATAAAATATTAAATTATTATGCAAAGGAAAGTTGGTGTGGGATTTTGAGTGGGAAAGATATTAATATTTTATATTTGAAAAATAAAAACCATAATCTTGGGCATGGATTTGGAAAAGGAGTAAGGAGAGAAAAGAACATTGTATTCATCATCCAAGTTTATCATTCAAAAATAGAAAACTAAGCACAGGGTTGCATGTATGAAGTTTCAAGATAATCAAAGGATGGAAACCATTGATTAGGATAAGATATATAGGTGTGAGAGACTATCTAAGGGTTATAGTATGAATGGATTCACATAGAGACCATCAACATGAGAATTCACAGATTTAACTAGTATTTACTTTCAATTTTTATAATACATCAACAAATTTGAATAATACATAAACCATTTTCAGTATCGTAGTGGGCCATACAATCCAAGAAGCAAAAGGAGAGGTTTTTGAGTTTGAAATTAATGGAGTTTCTTATCCTTTCTTGGGCCTATAGGTCTACCAAAGAATCCATGGTTTACAACAACAAAAATTGAGCATTCAAGTGCAACACGGGAGTCTTGAGGTTGTACAAACCCAAAGAAGAAGCATGTGGGTTTTAAGTAGCAAACTGACTTGTTCCATTGGCTGCAAAATCTTTGCTTTGGGGTTTCCAACCACATTTAGTAAACTAGCATGAAAACCATGATAAAAAAGAGAAAATTGAAGCATGTTGTCCTTGCATCTAATTTTCATGTCTATTGTGATTGTTGTGTAAAAACTCAAGTTCCAAACTATTATAGTTTAGATTATGGGTATGATCTTATTATGTTTCGAATAAATAAAGATTACCAGGTTTTCTATTATTTAAGTAATTTCCCTTTTGTTGTTGTTTTATGCAATTTCATAAAAAATTTGGCACTACCGTCAACACAAGAAAAATAAAATAAAATCATAATTTAACAAAAAACCAAAAGGTTAGCTTTGAAACCCTAAGGTGACATCGTATGGAATGTGGGAGGGTGTACATTGTGGGCTATTCCTTGGCCTCTTGAGGACATTGTAGAGGAAGTATTGGCACTATCATACCCTATATGGGTGGTAGTGAAGAATGTCCCCCCTAACACTGGAAGCTTCTTCCCCAAGTTTTAGCTCCAATTGGTGGCATGGTGCTGGTGAATGAAGAAAAAGCTTCCCTCCTTAAATTGGACACTCATACCCTAATTTATTTATATCATGTGGTAGAAATTCCAGACAAGATTGAAATTAATGATGATGAAGACCCTTTTTAATGCCCCTTGGAAATATTATGAGGTTTAAATGCTTGTTATTTATGAAGAAAAGAGGGGAATATTAGAAATAACAATCCCATCATTTAGAGGAAACCTATTAATGGGAAAGAAAAAATAAAATCAGATAAAAATTTAGGGTTAGACACCACTCCTAACCCTACTCTATCCCAAGAGGAGCCTTTTCCCACTCCATATGGGTATGTCCATGACCCTAAACATAATATGACTCATAATGATTGTCCTTTTGAATTTTTGAATGGTAAAACTTCATCTCCAAATTTTCTTGTTTCATCTTGTGAGGGGGATACCTTTAAGAGACCAAGTCCCTCTTGGCCCCTCACAAATATTCATGTAACATAGTGTCAAAAAATTCCTTTTAAATCCTCACAGATGATGATGAAAGAAAAAAGGTGGATCAAGATGATGTTGGAAACATATTACCTAGCAGGCCTAAAGCTTCTTTGGTTCCCCCTTCTCTACCTTCTTTGGCTCCCATGGGGGATGTATTACTAATCATAAAGCTAAATTCTTAGAAAATTGCTATGCAAAAATATAGGAAGAGTATTGAAGAAAGCTACTTAAAGAAGTTATCTAATAGAAACAATTTCATATCCCTAAGGAAGTCGACTTTAAGATAAAGAGTGGCACTTCCAATTGAAATATGAAAGGGAACCTTCAAAAGTTGAATATGGTGGGTAATGGTAGTTCCATTAGGATTAATAGGGTTCTATCTTTAGTGGAGGACCTAATCTTTGAAGTTGAGGCTAGGAACTAGGAAATTTTCATTCTTCATGGCCCAAGCAAGATACTACATACCACCAAGCCTATTGAGCTAGAGGGATACAGGAATGATAATATTCTCACACTCACTCAAGGATATGTTGGGGCCTTCATGGTTGATAATATGCTGATAAATGCTCATGATGGGGCTTCAGATAGCCTCGAGGACCTCACACAAGAGATTCGACCCCTATTAGATCCCAACCAAACAAGCACTTCTACCCTAGAACAATAGTTTGATGAAAATAAAAATCAAAATAGGGAAGCTTCCAATAGGAGTTTGGATAGATCTCTAATAAGGGGTAATATGAACCTATCTCCCTATGGTAATGTAGAACCTACCTCCTCCAATCCAAGAGGGGAAATGATTCCTAGTGTGGACCATGAAGTGGGCCTAAACCATGAGACTATCAGGATAGAAAATAAAGCTAACCCTCAGAAACCTGAAGTTGATAAGAACTCTAAAGCCATTCTTGATACCAACATAGAATCAACAAATAGTATAGGAGGTATAGACAATGTGAATATGAATGATCTACAACTTGAGAAAGAAAAAATTCCTAGGGATGGCCCAAGAAGATGTAGGAAATATGGAAAATCTATATTTGTGGGCAGAGGAGGTATCTTAGCAAAGAACAAAAGAAAAAAAAATATTCTAATTCAGATGCCTACAGCAAGAAGGTTAGAAGTAGAAGAAAGGAAGCCAAAATTATTTGAGTAGTTCAAGAGTGAAAAAGCTCCTCCCTTATGAATTTTGAAAATGAATCTCAATTGCATATCTTGGAATGTCAAGGGCATTGAGTCCCCTAATAGAAAATATACCATTAGAAGGTTTCTTACCATGAGGATAAAAGGATATTATGATCCTCCAAGAGACCGAAGCTACTAGATTCACACTTGATACCAATCCAATGTTCATTTGGAAAGGACCTTCCTATTTCACCACTAATCATGAAAAAGGTAGGGGAGATTTTTCCATACTCTTCTCCAACTGATGGTCACAACATGTTACAGGCTATGACACCTCCCCCTGCAATAAGGTGGTTTATATAACCTTAGAGAAAGTTGAAGACAAATTTTTAATGTTCTACGTACACGCCCAATGATCATAGGGACAAGATAAATCTTTGCAATGGATTTCCAACCTACTAGATGTTCCCTAGATCCTTGGTGGTGATTTTAATATGGTTTAAAACTTGGAAGATAAGTGGGGCGACATTGAAATGGGTTGGAAGGTAGTGAAAAATGATTTTGGAAAAGGATGAAGGCTAAGTTAAACTTGATTAACCCCACATAATGCAAGAGGAAAGGATGTAAGGCGATCTAGATTACTTAGTGAGATTCCCAAAAAGGTGGAAAACATATATATTGTAGGCTAGACATAATTTTTCCAATAGATATCTATTTATCTTTATTCCAAATAATGATGGACATAAAGTGAGTGTATATCCATACAATTTCAAATCACCATCTGATAAGGGAAAGGTTACTAAAAAATAGAGGTCAAACCAAGGAGGACAAAAAAATAGGCTTCATCCTCAACAATCATCTTCTAAATGGCAATGATTGAAAGGATGCTATCATTACTCTCAAGTAAATTAATAAATGGATGTTAAAGGATAAAAAATAAATTGAAATATGGGAGAAAAATGTAAGTGGTTGGAGGAAAATTTTCCAAACCATAGGTTAAAAACGAGCATTGGAGAGAAGGAGAGAAGAGAATGATCTTCAATACAAGGTATTTATAGCAGAATCTATGGTCCAATCAGATCCAAAGGATGAGAGGTTATGTTTAAAAATTTCTCTTGCTAAAACTAACCTATGGATAATTTGGGCTCATAGAATTCAAGGGTTAAAAGTGAGGGCCAAGTTGAACTAATTAAACTATGGTGAAAAAGGCTCTAAATTTTTCTTTAGATGCATTATGGAAAAAAGTTTAAAGGGACAAATTGATCAAATTTGGAATGATAACTATCTTTTCACCTCCCATGGAGACATTTTTAAGCAATTCTCAAATTTCTTTAAGAACCTCTTCAGTTTTGAGGGAGGGGATGAGGGTATTGAAAATTCCATAGATTACATCAAGACAAGTATTCCAAAAAATTATCCGAGGAAGATGCCTCAAGGCTGGATATTGCTATATCCAATGAAGAGATTAAAAATTCCATTATCTCCATGAACAATGATAAGTCCCTAGTATTGATGGATTTCTGGTGGACTTCTATAAAACTTTTGTAGACTGGACCTGTGAGGACTTACTACAAGTTTACATGGATGGACTGGATAAACATTCACAAAGGAAGTGCATTAATGAAGGTATTATTAAGCTCCCACCTAAATGGGGAGATAAAACCTTGATTAAAAAAATTGGAGGTGAATATCCTTACTAAAGGTATATTATAAGATCCTGACCAAGGTGATTGCTCTAACACTGGTCAACTTTCTTCCCAAATTCATTAACAATATTCAAATTAGCCTCATAAAAGGGAGGTACATCTTGGAAAATATGATTACAATATGGGAGGAAATGTAGTGGGAAAGATGCTCAACCAAAATGCATCCATGATCCTATTCCACTTTGAAAAGGCCTACGACAGGGTAGAGTGGTATTTTTTAAGGGAAAGTTTGGAAGCCTTTGGTTTTCCTATTGCATTGTGTAACATGGTGGATACACTCTTAAAGGATGTTGTGGCACAAGTGTAGGTGAATTCTCACTATCGTAGGAGTTAAAAATTAAAAAATCAATTAGACAACGATGTCATTTGGCACCGAACCTCTCTATTATTGCATTAGATTCTTTATTCTAGTTATTGAGAGAAAACACCTTATCACCTATGGTTAGGGGCCTAAAGCTCCTAGATCAAAGTGAACTATTAAACATCTAGTTTGTAGATGACACTACCATATTTCTAAAATCAGAAGAAAACAATATCAATTTCTTGCTAAAAAAAAAAGTTGATCTTCTTCTATAAAGCTTTAGGTGCAAGAATTTCCAATTATAAACTATCATCTTGGAGTGGGAAGAAGTTCTACTTGAGTAGATCAAGAAATATGATTTCTAATGGGGGGTCCCCATAAGAAAAAAAGGTACTCGGGGATTTCTTTTGTTGTCAACCCTAATTTAAAAGAGATGTGGCTATGGAATAAATCCAAAATTGAGAAAAGAAATTGATGGATGGAATAGGAAATACCTGTCACTGGCATGTAGGATACAAGTTTGTAAAAATATTTGATCCTCTTATAACATTTACTTTAAATCTTTTTGGTTCTTTAGGAACTATGAAGTTAATGAGATACAAAAAGGATAAGGAATTTCTTATAGTTAAATGGGAAGGGAAGAATCATAAAAATCAATGAAATGGATTTGGTGTTGTCTTGAAAATGTGTAGGGTGGGTTAGGCCTAAAAGACCTAAGGCTACATGACATGGCATTAGTTGAAAAATGGATTTTCAAGGATCTTGATGAAAAATAGCCTTCGAAGGCTCTAGTGAGGAATACTATTCAACTTGCTACTCCTAAGCAAACTAAGTCTTGGAATAAGCCACCTATCAATGTTATTCTCATCGATAAGTGCCCTATGACACCTATTGGTTCCTTGGTCTTTAATAGTATTTGGAAGGATTGGGAGTTGATTAAGCATAGTGTGGTGTTTAGACATGCTAAGATTTCCATTCACAATAATATGAAATGTCAAACCTATGGATCCATATGGTGGAACCTAGAGCATAATAGCAAGCTCCTTGCCTTGCTACAACGGTGCTTTTCTAAAAATAGGCTTAAGAAGGTATTCAAATGTTCAAAGACATCTTGTCCAATGGTTAGCTTAAATGTTGGAATACACTCTATAGAGAATACAACATCCCATCTTCCAATTTAAGAACCTACACTACCCTCCTAGGAACTTGTAGAGATGCCAACTCCACCCTAGACACAAATGGTGACATTGATCCATCCAGTGACCTTAAATGGGAGGATGGATCTGCACTGCTAGGGATCAATGCCAAAACTATTTAGAAGTCTCTAGTTAACAATGAATTTTTTATTTAGCATGTGTCAATAAAAGCTAGGGGTTTCACTTTCTAATAAAGTTTGGCATAAGATTTGTAATTTTGTTTGGCATAATGTGAAAGAGCCTAAGAAGGCCTATTTTAGATGGCTTGTTCCTATTCATAAAATTTCATTTAAAATTAACCAGAATGATGTGGATATCTACAATATTTGTATAACTCTAGAATCTATGATGCATATCTTTTTTGATTATTTTTTAGGCAAAGAAAATTTATAAGATTTATGGTAATTATCTAATGATTCGGGTTTAAGATGATAGGATTGTTTGGAAAGATGTGTTAATTAATAATGGTAAACTAAATAATGAATGTAAATTATTTTGGGACTGCCTCTCTATTGAAAATTTGTGACACATTTGGAAGGCAAGGAATGGGGATAAATTTAAGGGTTGTAAGAGGGAACTTACTGAGTAGATTATAAAAGACTCATGTTTTTCAATGTTGTTTTGTAGGGCATGTTTACTATGGAGATCTCAATGTTCAAGTTCATGAAGCTAATTGGAAATGGTAGAATCACAATTAACAAAGGGGAGGTGAAATATGGGCACACATGGAACCACAATCATGAAGAATCTAAAAAATTTCTTAAAGAATTAAGATAATTCCAAAGGGTCTTCAATGAAATGGTAGGAGGGAAACTAAAGGAACCAAAATTAGTCCACCATTCTAGACTTCATGTGAATGATGGAGATAATCTAGTGATTGAGGAGGTTAGGTCCAATGAATTTCTTTGTAAAAGAGAATTTGGTTGGGAGGATTTTGAAGATTGTAACCAGAGCTAGAATGGTTAACATCATATGCTTTTACTACACTCAGATCCACAATGCATTTATAGAAAATATTTTTGTATAACTTTGTATGCTATGTATCTATGTAACGTTTAGATGTTATATATTTTTTATTTTTGTATGTAGAACAATTGAATAATGTAAATGTTATGCATCCTAGAATTGTTGTATAGTAAGCTAAAACTCTACTAAGTCATCTGATGTAAAGGATATGTAATCAATGTTTTGATAAACTATTACTAATACAAAAAAAACATTGAAAATAATGATCAATAATTTATCAAAAGGGATACAAACAACAATAAAAATTCTTATAAAAAATAGACACAAATATTGACTATATTTAACAAAAAATGTAGTTAGAATGTTCTATGTTAATGCAAAATAAAATACTGGTTCATTTTTTCAATGAACACAAAAATTAACATTCTATGGTGAATAAATATACGAAACATGTGTAAATGTATAGCTTATGGGACCAAATTATAAAACATCATTTTTTTATAATTGTTGCTCAAGTTTCCTCATCCCAATTGAAATATGTAACACATGACAAGAATTAACATATATATATATATAATTATAATTATATATAATGAGGTAAATTAAAAATTTAGTTCCCACTCACACTAAGGAAAATTTACCAAGAGACATTTATAATTTATTGCATGATTATATATTTTAGTGGTCTATACTATATATACCTACCTCTCTCTCTTATATTCTTAGAAATATTTTCATATCATTTGCTAAAATATAATTATTTTCTCATTTTTTTCTATTTATGTTCTTCCATTAAAACACCTTGATCAAGTGTGTCTACTTTTATTTATTACTCTAATATGTTATCAAACTTGTAGGTTTTATTTGTGTTGGTATTTTAAGAGATATAGTTTGTAGTTCTTGTAATTCTCCAAATATCCAAGTATGCTCTTCTCTTATATGGAATAATGATGTAATGAATTAAAAACAATTACATAGGTACTAAATTTCATGAGGGTTCTTTTATATGGTTTTGTATTGTAGGTGTATTTGTTAAAATTTTGAAGAAAATTTGATCTCAACATTAAATTTAGGGTGTTTGAGAAAGTTAATTTTTCTATTTTTTTCATATATGTATTTTATTTTAATATATTCTTGTATATATTTGTGAATTTTGATTTAATATAAATATTGCATCATTTTGATTATCTCTATATTCTTTTAATAAATAACATTAATTTTATATTTCCATCAACATATGGAACTCTTACAACACCATTTAATTTTGATCCTAATAATTTATTATTTATTATAGAT
Organism: Sequoia sempervirens; assembly: GCA_007258455.2. Taxonomy (NCBI): domain Eukaryota; kingdom Viridiplantae; phylum Streptophyta; class Pinopsida; order Cupressales; family Cupressaceae; genus Sequoia; species Sequoia sempervirens. The sequence continues at coordinate 42,589 of VDFB02077259.1, forward strand.
TTTAGACCTATTAGGTTTCTATATACATTGAATATGTTTAAGGTCTTTCAATGTATTTTCATTTCTTTTAGTTCAAGTGGAAGAAAAGATATTTCAAATAGGTCTCACCGAGACTTCTAAGTCACATATATGGATGGTTGCTAGTGATCCTAAGGCGCAAAAATATTTAGGCAATTATACAAAGCAATGAGAGAACCATTGTGTAGGTATTTCCTTATGTTACTCTGTATTGTGTTGAATATTTTGATGTGTAAAATATTGGTGTGTAAGTTTTAAGTATTGGTTCTTGTCAATTAGTCACCATAGTCATATCCCCAAGCTTAGGGGTGGACAATCTTGTTGTCCTAAGTTTGAGAGGTGAACTCCCATTAGTCCATGTAAATTTTTTATTGCAGGTTTATGAGTTTTGGAGTAAGTTGATTATATTCATTTTAAAACTTCCATTTTGTCATTTTAAATGTGCATTTAAGCCATAAAAACAACCCATAAGAGGAGTTCTTGTAATAAGGTGATTACTGGTATAATTGTAGCTACTGTTCAAGTTAAACTTAGACTTCGTTATGTGGGTTAGTGTTGCAGTATGCATTGTTGTTCTTAGAAGATTGTTGCAGATTTGTGTTGAATAAATGCTTCTCTATCATACATTATTGCAATCATGGAAGAGGGATTTACAACTAAGTTAACCATCTCTTCAATATATGAAGCAGGAAGGGGGTGACACAAAACCCTCTCTGCTGAATTAATTTCAACACAAACACAAGTACGAAAGAAACTACAACATGAAACTTTCATTAAAATGGAAAATCTGCAATTACAAAATAATAAAGTCTCAATGAGACTATGGGAACCACATATTCCCTTTACAACATCATAAAATTGATTACAAAAATCTGCAACATTCCATAGAATTTGTGTGCTTCTCAAGCACTACAACCAACCCACATGCACACTCTGTCACTCCTCAATAATGGCTGCAAATAAATTATTGAAGCCTTCAAACTTTGCTGCAATTTCTCCTTAGAGAAAAATCCACCTTAATTGTGAGTTTCTTGCCTTTGAAAACTAAAATCAAATTGTAAAATGAATTATCTTTTATTACAAACTTTCCAAATCTGTTGGAATGAAATGAATTTCATTTCCATTTCAAACTCAAAAATAATCTTTCCCAAAAATCCAAGGAGAGAATTTCTAAATTGAAATTCAAATAAATCAAAAATCAAACTTCTCACACACACACTTTACCGGCAGTTTCCAAAATTGAACTCACTCATCAAAGTTGCCAATTTGATCAAATGGGAACCCACTTTAATAATCCCTACTTTTTAGGGATTTGTGGAAGTTGAGATTTTATTTAAAAATAAAATCTTAAAAATCTCCTTTAACTTGCAAAAATCCAAATTTTGAATTTTTGCATTTCCATTTCCTTTGCAACACCTTTTTCGAGCATAATCATTCAACATGAATTTTTAATGTAATTTAATTTAAAATTACATTAATTACAAATATTTTTGGCAACCATTTATTGAAAACTAAACAAAATTAAAATAAAATAAATTTTGGTTGATGCAAGATTGCACAAGTCCATGGATGCTCCTGCATCAGACACCCACGGTAGGAAGAAAATTTTCTATGAGTGAAGCTCATGAAAATTTGAATATGCTATGTTCACGTTGGATCCACTTCTCAACCTCATCATTGTGAACATTTTGTTTTCCCTTTTCCTGCAATATTCTATCTCTACTCTCCTTCATTCTTCCTCTCTTTCTGCCTTTGTTCACAAAAGTCAACTCCCACCATTCTGCGCTATGCAATTTTGGAAAACAATAATTAACATCCTTCTCTTCATTAAAACAAATGAAATCATGTGTTACCTCCCATTTTTTTGCTGCTGCAACAATTTTTATTTCAGCCTATAACATGTTATTGCTGCACCTTACCATCTCTCTTTCCTCACTTCCTTTTGCCATTACACCCTCACAAAAATAAGCTTTGTTAGAAACATTGAAATTTTTGGATAAATCAACAATTACC
>VDFB02077259.1:44719-84510 GCA_007258455.2 Sequoia sempervirens
AACCCCAATCTCCTACACATCCTGCATGGCCTCCAATGGTGGCCCATCCTGTCCTGTACCCAAAGTTCCCTGATCCAAGTTCAGCAACCCCGGATTCACTTCCTCCTGGCTGAGATCATCCAGCACCTCAAACCTATTAAAAGTTTCATCATCCTGCCTCTCCCTCAAGGTCCGCTTCTGGCCCCGATTCCTATTGCGAGCCTTAACAGGGACATAACCATCATCTCCATTACCATCACCCGGAATAGGCTCCTTACCATTATCAGTCCTAGGAGGATTACGAGAAGGCTGAGAAGGTTGGGGCCCCACAGGCTTAGCCCTAGGGCATCTACGCTGCAAGTGACCATATTCATGACAAAGGCGACACCGAAAAGGTAGGGTTTCGTAATCTAGCTGTTGAACCCAAGTATATGATCCAACACTCACTTCAACAGAATCTGGTAGTGGCTTGCTTAAATCAATTTCTACACAGATACGAGCAAAAGTCATTACCTTTTTATACTGCGTCTGTTGTGAAGACCCAATAGGTTTACGGAGCATTGAAGCCACCAAATGCAACACGTCATCCCGCCAACACTCAACTGGAAACCACGGCAACCGAACCCAAACTGGAATCCGACTAGGTATTGCCTCAGTCGGGTTGAAGCCAGCATGCCATGGCTTGATAAATAAACCCACCTGGTTATAAAAATAGGGGCCACCCTCGAAGACCTTATTCCGATCTGCCATGCAATCAAAAGAGACCATAAAAAAGTTGTTCGCAAGGAGCCTAATCTCCATCTCCCCCTCCGACATCCAAGTCCGTTGAGCCCAGGATTCCAAAAAATGCAGCGAGACTCTCAAACCCATGAACTTGCAATAAAAAGAGTGCCTTGAATAGTATTCAATATCATCTGCAAGCATTTCCATCGGGATAATCAGCTTCGGTCGCTCTTTGCATCTTACCAAACACCCATTAATCTTCGTAATTCGGGAACCATTAACCGATCCTAGATCATTCATCTCCATCTCTGAAGAAAATAGCGTATTATCAAAAACATTCACCCCATGCGCCGAAGGCTTCGAACCAAATGCTGAACGGAAATCCAATTTGGGGCTAACCCCAGATGTTTCCCCACCCGGCATAGCAAAAAACAAGATCCCCAGCAGGCATGCAAACCCCCAGGACACTTTAGCAAGAAATGGAAAAAGGAAAAGACCCTAAGTGCAGGATCAAAACCCTTCCACCCACAAGCCACCCAAACAGTAGCAAGAAGGCCTCCAGAAAAGAAAAAAAAACCCCACCACCACAGCCCCGATAGCTTCAAAACCCCCCCCCACAACGCAGAAGCGAGCAACACACAGAGAACGAGCTAGGGCACGATCACCCTAGCTTGGCTTGCAGAGCACGCAAACGCCATCAATTTTATCAGAATTAAATGGATAATTATTATTGATTTTCCACTTGCATTTCAAAGTCCTGATTGATAGGATGATTAAAAATCTATAATTCTTAAATGATTTCACATTTTTTTGAATCTAAAAGATGTGGCACATTCTATGCTTCCCATACTATAGGGTTTAAAAAATGATTTTTCATAAATTTTGACCAAGTTATGGTGGTTAGACAAACAAGTTTAAAAAAAAAATAAAAAAATTAGTAAAAACTTCATAAGTGATTATTTACTTGCAAAAATATTTATAAACAAAATGTGGCACATCCGAACATATGTCCTCTAATTATATTGAAATTTTCAAAAAAATATATTATATTTTGCTTGTACTAAGGTTGGCACTCCTGCTTTTTATTTTTTCCTAAGCACTACTGTATTGAAATTTGAAAATTTCACCAAATAGATTTATGTTTTTCCAAAAGAGGACTAGTATCATAGAAGCTACATTCAATTTTCTACAATATTTTTTTTCCATATATTTTTCAAATTATGTTAATAACCTATTCAAATGTTTATGTCAAGTTGCCTACCTCTATTTTTCTGAATGCCACTTAAGGCCCTAGTTTGGACTTCTTGACCCATATGCTTGTATGTTTCTCATTTTCTTGATTTAGGTTTTTTGATAATGATTAGTGTCCTAAGATCCTAATTTATGACAGGGTATCAAAGATAGTTAGGATATACTAAGCGTTTTTACAAGTTATACTATAGGACATATAAAACTTGATAGAATCATCTTTATGCTCAATCAACATGTGTGATAATATTGATGCAATACATATGGCATAACTTTTCTATTATTTTAAAATTAATTAATCAAAGAAGAAAATACTAATCATTTTTTTACATGTTATTTTTCAAACTTCTTAAGGGTTTATTCATTTGGGACACAAATTTATGTTCTTTAGATGGTTCTTATGTAATCAACTGTTTTCTACACATGCATATTTTTTTGATAGCATCCTTCTAGATTTAAGCAACGTGTATACATGTTAATGGTCCTTGGGATATCCTTAAAGGCCTTAAATCACATGTCTAGGTTTGGCATCAATCATATAAACTAGATATATGTACTACTCAAAGAGAACACCATGTTCACACATCTCTCTTGATATTTTAGATTTACAAAACCATGATTAGTTTTATGATAGTGACTTTTTTGAACCACTTTTTATAATTTCATCTTCTATATATTATAATCTTTCAATATAATATTACAATATTCTCCAAAAAATAAATGATATAATTTATAGAATGTTTCAATAGAAAACTATTATATAACCATTTAATAAATAAATGAGACAATTTACAAAACATCTTCTTTTTATGCTAACAAACTAAAGCAATTAATGAACATATTTCATAATACATCAAGAATCTTGAAATTCATAATATAAATGGCACATGTTAAAAATGATATAATTTATCAATTATTTTAATATCATATTATTATAACCATTTAATAAAAAATATAATTTATGAAGCATTCTCTTTTTACATTAATAAACTAAAATAAATTAATAAAAAGATTTAGTGATACAAGAATAATATTTGGTTCATAATAAGATGATGCATGTTAAAACAGATTAAATAAGAAGCTGAAATATCTTTATCTTAGATCCATAATAGGCATTCTGAATGTTATTGTGCATGCATGCTAAAACAGATTAAATTAAAAACTGGAATATCTTATCTTAGATCTATAATAGACATTCTGCATGTTATTGTGCATGTTAAAACATAAAAAATAATCTGTACATTAAAAAATCCAAAATAACTGAACTTCCCCACTATGCTTTGATGGGTAGGACGCATCAAAAGAGGTAGTTGACGATAGATAGGCTGGAGTGAGAGTGGGAGTTCCAATTGAGAATGCAGCTACGAACTCAACCAATGACAGCTGTTCTAAGCGGTGGAGAAAAGAAATAAATAGGGATAAAACTGACGACGGCATGGTAATCTATATAAATAGATAGAGCTCTTACAATTCCTGAAAGAAGAAATATAGCTTTTGCATTAAGCTTGTTCAACTGTGAAATAAAAATCTTAATCGTGCTTTGCAGTAATTGGGTTACCGAAATCATGGCTCACACCACTAGAGGCGAAGACGTTACTGTCGAACAGAGTAGCTCATGGGAAAGGCGAATCATTACTTTAGATGGCACCGAACTGGTTATTGTAGGTAACCAGCCTGAAAATACTGCAGCACAGACAAATTTTGAGCAGTTTTATTTGAAAGTTGATGTTCTTCGTGAACATGCATTGTTTATTAAATTGGTATTCTATTTCTTACCTGGAGTGCAATTGAACAAGTTTGTGAGTGTGCTTCTAGAGAGCTTTGTAAATAGATATGTGAATGCAAAGAACAATGGCCAAGCGATGTTTTTAGTGGCTGCCCATCACCGTTATGGATGCTTTGATATGATTTATTTGATCCAGGATTATACAGGAAAAGTTATTCTGGGCTTCAATGATGGTGAAAGTAATGATGAGCATCAGCAAGAGAAAAAGATCCAGGATTATACAGGAAAAGTTATTCTGGGCTTCAATGATGGTGAAAGTAATGATGAGCATCAGCAAGAGAAAAACCGAATCTCATCTGATCCTCTTCAAAGGCTTCGTGAATGGAATCAGCGAGCGGAGCTTCGTGAACGGAATGCGCGAGAGGAAGAATATATCTCAAGAGATCCTTTTCGTAATTTTCATAGACTTGGGAATTTGATATATGGGTTTAACCATTTTGATTGTGCATGTGATGATTCTGGAAGTGAGGATTATGAAAGTGATTATTCTGAAAGGATGATTCTGGAAGTGACATAGTTTTAAGATAATTAATGTTAACTATGTTTTTGCATAGAGATCTGTCAGTTAAGACGAGTTAATTAATGCATGATAGATGCAATGGAAAGAGGCTACAACCTCTATAAAAAAACTGTCTTATTGTAATTTGATAGATACAACTGCAAAATGTAATCCCTTTCGAAGAGCTGAATAAAAGTTGTGTTTGTGTTTAAACTGTTCTTTGTATTTTCTGTGGAGTGCTTTTTCCTCTGTTTTTAGTTTATCTCTGTTCTGGATTATACAAATTTGATATATGGGTTTAACCATTTTGATTCTGTAAGTGATGATTCTGGAAGTGATGATTATGAAAGTAATTATTCTGAAAGTGATGATTCTGGAAGTGACAGGGAAATCTCACGAGAAGATGTTACAATTGATTGTAATCGCACAGCCTTTGGTATCGCCCAGTCAAGGAGTAAGTTAGGATGCTGAAAATAGCTGAGAGGATATCAACAGTAAAAACTATCAGCCATATGTATAGGCATGTGACAATCAGTCGATAGGGGCTAACCACAACAGGGAACATTTGTGGTGAGAGGGTTGAACCTTTTTATTTGCATGGAAAGGTGACCGTGAATGAAATGGATGAGTTAGATTGTATGAATCAAATAATCACGAAGAACATTTTGTATAAATTTTAGTTAAAACTATTAGAAAATTTTGAAATCAATTTTGAAATTTGTTTAAAAGTGGGAACTTAAAAATTAAATTAAATAATAAATTTAAAATAATTGTTTCTTCTAGCAAGAATATTTAAATTTTATATTTAATGGCAAGAGATGCACATGTATATTGTCACTTTTTGTGTAGCCTATTGAATCAATTAATCATTTAATTTTGAAGTTAATGGAAGTTTTTTGTAACATCACACTTGTGTGTTTTTTTAAATTGGACAAAAAAAAAAACATTTTTTTCCATGGAAGGAAGGCATTCAATATTGAGTACTTTTTATAATTAGTATATTTCTATAGTTTTTGAAATTAAAGTTTCAGTATGCATGTGTTTTTGTACGAGAGATAGAAATTAGGTATACGCATCTACATTTATAATTCTATTGCTATTTGGACAAGGTGTGAGAGCAATTTGTACCTAACAATTGGTTTTCCAATTCAAGTTTCAACCTAGATTATTTTCCACTAAATATTACAGAGAAAATAGGGAAATTGTAAAACAAATCCTAAAAGAATAGTTAAAAATTATAGCTAAATCACAAATGAGCCCGGAATCCATAGTAAACATTTCCATAGAGCAGAAGTATTATGGATTACAACTTAATTGAGAATAGAAAAGTCCACTTTTAAATGAATGATTGCATAGTGCAATTGGAGAGTCAAAATAGATAATGTTGTAGGAGGGGAAAGTTTAGTACAAAATATCCAAGACAATATATTGATTCAGTTACATTATGAAAAGAGTCATTTTGGTACTATACATATTTTGCACATATTGCATGATTAAATTTTGGTTTCTCAACAAATAGAAACTTCAAACAAATAGCACATAAGTTGAAGATGTGACCACATGGTAGTACTTAAGAAACATGTTAAAAAATATGTTTTCTATACATGTATCTATGTGAGAAAAGATATATGGAATCCAAAGGAAAAACAAAAAACCCATGCTCGTTATCCACCCTTCCATATTGGCATCATGGAGCCCTAGGGACCCTAGCCAAACCACCAAGCAAAAGCAATATGAAATGCCCACTGGAAATTTTGTGGAGTTCCATCTTTTCGAATTGTCATCTATGCTTTAGCCTAACATCTGCAAATAGAAGAGAAACACATGTCAATGGAGGGGAATAGAAGATAAGTGAGGGAGGATCAAAGATTAGTAAATATATAGCAAAAATCAATAAACACAATTAGAAAGTAGAAACGACGAATAATATTTGCAAGGCAGTTACACGATCTATTTATTGATTATCGAGAAGTTTTGCACTTACATGTAATGTTGGTTATGGTTGAGAACTACAAGGAGGATTGGATTGAGTTGTTAGAGCATTGAAGGATTTGGAACCTACGCAACACATTAGTGTTCAAACCCTGAAACCTACTATGGAAACAAACAATATGTAGAGAAAGAAAGATATAAAGAATAAAATAATCATTTATGCAAAATACCCAAGCAAAACACCATATTGATTGCATAGCCCAATAGTTTCTATAGTCTCCAACCTGCCAAAAGATGGAGCCAAATGTGATGAATTTAACAATAGCATGTTATCAAAGAAACACCACAATGGCTCTTCCAAGAATACAACTTTATGAAAGTATACTCTCTCAGATGCCAACATTCAATATTGCATTTACATATATATATACATGTATACATATATTGGATGGCAACATGTGAATATATATATATATATATATATATATATATATATATATATATATATATGCATCTATAGATATATATACATATAATGCAACTTAATCAAAATACACTTTTCTACACTACTACATTCAATATTGCATTTACTTCAACTAATTTCATTTGCTTCATCCACCACCATAGTACAACCATGTTGATGTTGAAACAAAATGGATTAGGGTTTGTGCGAGCAAACACATAGCATATACAATTACTCTATTTGTTAGGATGGTACAAAGAAGTGGTTCAATCAATGTGCAAATTTATATATTTAAAGAGAAGAATAACTTGCATAGTGATTAACAATCTACAATAGCCTATTTCTAAGGATTTGAACTAAAATGAATTACAACGCTCAAAATATGAACATAGCGGAGAATGTAGTAATGTGGGAAAGTATACATCATAATATGCAAGAAAATATTTTTAATTTAGTTCCATTGTGAGAATAGGCATTTTGGTATTGTGAATATGTGGTGCAAAATATGCAAGAAAACAGGTTTATTTAGTTGCATTGTCAAAGGTCTGTTCTTAGCAAATAGAAACTTCAAATAAATAGTGTATCAGGTAAAGATATAAAGTTCAATAGATTCAATGAGTCTTTCAACAATACAATTTAATCAAGATACATCCTCATGTATTTTGTAGCACATGAGTGTTAAAACCCTTGAACCTACTATCAAAAGGAACAATAAGAAGAGAGTGAAAGGCATGAACAATAAATTAATCATTAATGCAAAGTATCCAGTATACATATACATGTATATAACCATGTAGATATACATTCACTACTACATTGAAGGGGGTTTTAAGACATTTTTTAAGCCAATTATTGAGTAAATTGTCTTAATTTGAGACAAAAAAATAATTGTGTATTGTCTCAACTATTGTCTTAAAAATTGTGTTTCTAAAGACAATATGAACAAATATATTAAAAAAAATAAATAATTTTTTTTGATATTTTTTGTGTGATTTTCAACATTCAATGTTTGAAAATCATAGAAAATAACATCAATTAACTCATACACATAATAAAAACAAAAGTTTTAAAGGCTAAAATGTTCATTTTATTGATAGGAGATGCTCTTGCAACCATACATAGTTTGAAAATATGTATCTTTTGATTTGAAAATGTGTTACAAAGTGTTTTGCTTCAGTCTAAAACTGAAAAATCTGAGGTACAATGTCAAAGTTACTAGAATGAAACTTTGTGTCAAGTTTATAATTCTATATAAAAATCAAAAGAACTAATTACAAAAGCGATTTTAGTTTTCTTTGTATATCCTTCATTGGACAGAATGTAGGGCATAACATTAAGAAGCATCAATGACCACCTCAAAATTTGACTTGGTAAATTTGATTTATTTTGGCCTCCTAGAAATAGCTTCCATTATTTGACTCCACAAAAAAGTTCCAGCAAGGCATTGGTGAAAGAAGACTCCTGACTTTCCAAATTTCTTTTCCTCTTTCAGTTATTATATCCACTCTTTAACCTTTTGGATGCTTGCAAATTGCTGCTATACGTGCTTAAATTGTCCATATATGCCTGCAACCTACTAAACTGCCCATCAATACCTTCTTAGATGCTTGCAAAATGTTGCTGCAGGTGTCAAATTGACCTTTTTCCTTCCCAACTGCTCCTTTATGCTTTAAAACTGCCACTTGAAAACTCTATCTATTGTCATATGTCAAAACAAAGAAATTAGGCAATTATTTCATCAATCTTCATCTAACGTAGATTAGAATTATTGTAACTGCTAACTAGATAGATTTGCACTAGTGACTTTGTATTCTTTGCTCAAGATTCACTTATAAAGTAAAACAACAAGATACAATAATCACTTATAAATCTGCATTATTTCACTCACAAACAAAATATAATAAGATAAGAATAGAACAGACACTAACAAAATAAAACCCAGCTGCTAAAATTTTGTATGTACTGATTTGTTTCAATAAGTACAAACCATAATTTTCTCAATTTTTTAATTCATACTTCTTACACAGAGACCAAGTGTTTTACTCGCTAGAAGTAGAGACCAAGTGTTTTAATTGAATTTTCATGTAGTGCGTAATGAGCTTCTGAGATATGTCAACTTTTATCTCAAAATGAAAGTGTGTAATAAATAACTAATTTTCATGAGCATCATTATTTAAATAAACAATTGATGTGTTAACTACAACACACCCACTATTTAAATCAGTGTTAGTTTCATCTAAATGAAAATTAAAAATTACCATCATCATAAAACAAAGCAAACAAAAAGTTGATTCTTGGGTCAGATTGGATGGTTGAGCCATAGACAAAGGTCATAGGTTTGAATCCCAATTTAAATACTATACTCATGACCATATGAATAAGGGGACACATTGAAAACATAAGCAAAAGTTATAGGATCAATCCTAATCATTGTTCTCCATATATATATATATATGAAAATGAAAAAAGAGAAAACAAAGAATGCACCTTGATCACGAAGTAGTCATGGAACTAAAGACGGAGCAAAGAAGCCGCCATTCTAGCTTCCTTCATCACAACATTCTGCACAACTGACTTCACAATTTGTTGAGCATTGGGACATGACTCATCATAGAACTTTGGACTGAAGTTATTGTTATACGGGGGTTGTTGTCATAGAACTTGTGGGTGATCTTGCTGAGGGAAATACTGCAGCAAAAGTTGATGTTGCAGGCTCAGGGGAAGAGGATGGAACACCTACTGTCGATGCACTATTGCTCGAACATGCAAACCCACCAATTCCAAATCATAATTGGGTTATATTTATCTCCTCTTCCTATATTAGAAAAGATGTAAATTACCCACAGAAAGAAAGCTCTATATACCTGCAAATGTAGAGGGGCAGGTGCACCTACTCACAAAACAACAATATAATGATTATGACAGAAATTATAGCAATTGGGAGTAATTTGAAATCACCACGATCAATGTATTTGTTGATTTAATGTCCAATATTTTTTATAGGATAACAATAGAAGTTAAGACCTTAAAATTATTAGTATTGATTATGAGTACACATAATTAAATGAAATATATTCAATAGATCTATAAAACAACAAATCATGTGATGTCAAATTGACCAACCAATAAAACATGACTGAATGCACAACTACTGGTCTATCTATTTTGAAAGTTTTTTTGGAAACCTCAACAAAAAAAAATGCTAATGTTACATCATATTTGATGATGTGGACTTGAAATATTAATGATAGGTAGAAGCATTGCGAACAAATGGTTATAAAATAATGAAAGTGATTTAAAATTACGACATATAATTTTTAGAGACACAAAACTAAGATGCTCAACTACTGAATCCTCTACTCTACCATCAACCATAAAAATTGAAAGAGTTTATACAACCAATGTATTGTGGTTAACTTTACTTGTAGATGAAGAGGGAGCAGGAGCACCTACAATTGCTCAAAACAATGACAATTTAGTCATTATGATAGTTAAGGTTTTACATATAACTCATGAACTAAATTATTTGATGTTGATAAACTTAAAGGATCCTACATTCATTATAATACTTCAATAAAGCTTGAAATGCATTATTTCCTACAACCAAAGTTATAAGGATTTTGCTGCTGCAAACACTCTAGTAGACATACATGTAGAACGTAGGAGGTTTGAAATTGTTTATAGCCCTCCATGAATGCATAAAACACAAAGTAATTTTGACAAATGTTGCCATTCTTAAAATTATTTGTTTAATTCATTCTAAATTAGTGAGGTGTGATTACTAGCTACAACCTTTCTTTGTCTGATAAGACAGGGGGTTGGACTGCACCACAGTTACAAATATTTTAGTAGACATGCAAGCAAGAATGTGAAAGCACATGCAAGGTGTATGAACTGTTTGATAGACGCCTCTAAGAAATTTCATCTCATGTAATACTGTGACTAAAGGATATGCACAAATGGATTTGTTAAAGAGGCTTTAGAAACCTTCAAGCAATGGAATTGGTGGTTGTTTAGCAATCCACAACTTCTCCCATCCTTCTCTTTTCTTGTACTAAAATGGGCATGTAGTATGGATTTTTACTAGATCTTGCAGTCGCCATTGCTCTAGTTTATATAGGTAGTTGGGTTGAAGATGAAAGAGGATAATAAGGTGTGGTTCAATTCGCTTTCTGGACACTATCATTTTGTTTTTCAAGGTTTTGGTTTCTATTTTGTACATTGAAAAGGTTTTTATCAATCTTAAGATTTAGTTGCATGTATATAATTTAGAATAAAACACAGATCTTGTCAGACCCGATTAGCCTTGTTTGAATTAAATTAATGCAACCAAAAGAGTTTGAATGCTTCCTCCCACTACATGATGTTACTATGGACAAAGATCAGATGTTACAATGCTGATGAGCTGAGTTGGTGTTTAAGAATCTTCTATGTGATTCCTTTTTACTCACTTTTGGTGTTTAAGAATCTTCTTTGTGATTTCCATAACTCTTGTATTCATCATATGAATCTCAATACAATTTGCTGAGACAACAATATGGGTGATCCCACAATAGTGCTTTACAATTTTTGACCAAACTGGACACTGAAATATTTTTTTTTTAACTAAATCTTCACTTTCAAGCACCTATAGCAGCTAAACCATGAGGAATTTGAAGATGATGCAAACTAGAGTTTCGTGAAATTTTGATTATAGATTCTAAATATTTTTTTTTTCAATTTTTTTGAATCATATTGCACTTCTTTCTCTATCTCCCTTAAAAACTAGTTTTTTTTAGAAAACAACATTTTTAAAAAGTGGCACTCACCGTATAACGCATAACTTTTTTTTCCATGAACGATAAAATTCTAATTCTTTCAAATTTAGATTTGAAACTCTGATATATAGTGCTTCCACTTGGTTAGATAGTTGTTTATTGAATTTTTTTTTTAATCAAGTTTCAAATTCAAACCAATTATAATTCAAACATAGTGCAACTGTATAACGTATAATTTTTTTTGTATGTATTGAAATTAAACTTTTTTTTATTTGTTGGATCAAGGAATTCAATATCTGGTGCACTAATATTTTTAAATTTTTTTTTAATAATCTGCTATTTTTCCACATGTCGGAACAAAGATCTTGATTTAAGGTGAAAACCCTACATTCACAAGGAATAAAAAATAAATATAATAATCAAATTAAATTTTTTAAAATTATACTTTTTGGGAAGCTTATAATAAGGACTACATACTTGCAAAAAAATAATTTTAAATGAATTCATTTGATCCCCCAAAAGGTAAATCAAAAGTGGTTTTTTATTAGCATTTTGATAGGTGTAAAGGAGATTTTGTTATAGGTATGGTTTAAAACTAGTGGGGTTCTATCCAAGGGGGTTTGATTTAAGGTAGTTTGATCAAACCCTCTTCAATTGGAATTATTTAAATGAAACATTTCAAGGCTTAAATCATTATATTTTCTAAAAATATGTGATTTCAGCAAAAATCAGTTCCTCCCAGAAATTGTAAACCACTATTGTGGTAGCACCCATATATGCAAAGTATATATGACTTTTTCAAGTACCAATCTCTTACAAAATGTTGTTCCAGGATAGTGATCCCTAATGATGATAAATAGATTCTAAATGCAATGACTAAAGCTTTAGAGACTGCCTAAACAATCTAATATAAATGAACTTGGGAAATGATGCGCTGGCTAAGGAATGAGGAATGTGATAGTGCCTTCAAAGCTCAAATTATGTCCAATCAGCATTGCCATAGCCAAATATTCTCTTACCGATTGAGTGATGCTACTTTACCACAGCCAAATCTTCTATGCTAATCCTTCTCTGGCGGCAACGCTTCTCCAATCCCAAATGGATGGATCAAAGACTATGATGAATGTCGACTAACCAAAGAGCCTCACAATCAATTTCTCTATGTACTTCTATTGGAGACCAGTATTCATGGGCGATGAACATGAACAATTCACTAAGGAAAAAAAATTATTGCTGGTAAAGTTGATTTTATTATTGAATTTAGAGACATCCACTAATAAAAAAAATGATATGGGAGACCAGTATTCATGGGATATTTAGAGAAATATTCATTGTATCTGTTGTACTTTCATTTAAAGAAGTAAATGTTTAGATTATCACTCTTATTTAAAAAAATAAAATAACATATAACCCAGCTACTAATGATAGTGGCCAGTCTTTAACAAGGAAAATGTCTCACACAAACCAGATAACCTTTTAGACCCATTTTCTCAAAAATCATGTCACATGTTGTTTTCTCATCTAGTTGCAACACATGATGTCAAAAAGATGTCAAAATAGAAAAGTCTTAGGTTTATGTCATGTGTTAAAAGTTAATAAATACTCTAAAAATGTCTGAGAAGGAAAACTAATGTATAGTTGATGGAATAAGGAAACTAACAAATACATACCCCTCCAAAACTTCTTGAGCAAGCATGCCAAAATGATCAAGGAATTCATCAAGTGCCCGTTTTGTAGGAAATCAACACAACTTATCCTAATTGTCTCCAGAACACCCTGATTTTCCACCAAAAATTTGAAGCCAAAGTCAATATTGATTGCTTAACAGAAGATAAGAATCTCACCAAATTTAATTCATGAAGTATGTGTGATTTTTCTTCCAATGTGCCCAATGCATTTTAGCTCAACCTAGAGGAAAATCAACTTAAAAACACTTACACCACAACGCAACTGTGAAAATTGAAGTCAACACATCTTTGGCTGCAAATTTTGTTGAACATCAACCAAACTATAACTTACTTTTGTAGAATATTTAATAACAAAAAATAAGAAAAAAATATTATGTCCTGCTCTATCATATTTTGTTACAACAAATCAAAGAATATTTTTAAAGCCCAACTTCTAAAGGATTCCATGATTTAAAAGGTAATAATCTAAAAAATTGTATCCTATTAAGTTCCATCCAAGGCAACTGATCTACAAAAACAAATGATTTTGGCCACACATGTGAATGAAAACTAGGAAAGTTGTTTGAAGTAATCGATGTATGGAACATAAAGATCCTACAAAAAATCATTTTTTGACTTCTGTAATAACCCTCCTCTTACTGTTTGGATTTATTATTTTCTATGCTTTGTTTGATACCTTGATACTATAATGGTACTATTATTGTGTGTTTTGGTTAGTTAGACATTTGATGATGCTGTTATTCCATTACTGGACATCATTATTTCATATGCCATTATGGTTGGTGATATTAGTTGATTTTCATAATTATATTATGATGCAGTGATTTTATAAATTATGTTATGAGATGAATTTTTAGTTTAGAAATGTTATTTTATCAGTTATATTATAATTGTTAGGATAATAGTGATGAAGGACAGTGTAGCATCACTCGCTTGTGAGTGCTCTGTTATGCTACGATTCCTTCTCACAATGCAATACTTTGATTTTATATATATGTATGCACATGTACACGACTTCGTTTGTATGCAGGTATTGCAGGTACAAATCTCGATTCCACCTGCTTCGGCAGGACAAGGCGAGCACCAATAGCCCAATGGTTAAATGTTGAAACAGAGGTGACGATGAAGTCATCCCGTCCCATGATGTTAGACCGTCTTGTTTGATTGTTATTGTATGTTTTTGTAGTTTTCATTATTGTTGTTTGTGGTTGTGTTATGTCGTATTTTATTAATGTGGGTATTTTATAAGTTGTGATTTATTTTATTTAAATGATGGAAATGATTATTTATTTTAATGTTAGATCAAAGTGTATTTTAAATTTTTAAATGTGTTATTTATTTTAAAAGTCATGAGTTTATTAAATGATAATTAAAATATTAAATTGTGTTTTATTATTTTAATTAATTATCTTGTTGAGGATAATTGTTAGAATAAATTATTTAAATTAATTAGATAATGTGCTTTGCAAGTAAAGTTGTAAAAGCAGAAATTAAAACAAAAAGTATTGAAAAATAGAAAAATAAATAAATGAAAGAAAAGAAAAAGATGAAAGAACAAATGTGATTTGAGATTTAACTAAAAAGCTTGCTTTTAAGAATTAATTTCTTTTATTCTATATTTTTTAGAGTTTTTGGAAGAGAAGGGTAATATTATTTATTTAATTGTATTTTTTGTAAGTTTTTCACAGACAGAGGATTATTGACACAGTAGTTGCACAAGTTAATTGTTCTATAGTTTTGGGGAAAAATAGTCCTTTGATTACTTGCACTAAGTTGGGAAGGTTTTCTAAATAAAAAATTGGATTCGAATTCGAACACGAAATTCTGTAGAGGAGATTTTGAAGTAGGAACTTGAAGCACTCCATAGAGGCCATTAGGATCAAGCCAACTTCATCAGATTCACGAGAGCACAGGACTCCAGGTTCTACCCTCTCTCTCCTTGTTTTTTTTTTTAAATTTGTATGAAATAGAATAGAAATGTGTGTTAGAATCAATCTTGCTTGTAAAAGAATATTTTTCTGAAAATTAGATAAATAGAATATCTGTGAGAAAACTCTTTAAGGAATTATTTGATAACAAATTGCATCTTATGGAGATCCTCAATTTGTCTATGGTTGATTCTCTGAAACAAATAAAGTTTGACTTCATACTCTAATATATATAAATATATGTATATTTAAATTATACTATGCTTACATCTGAATGTTAACCTGTCCTCTTACTAGAATCAGTCTTGTGAAAAATATATATATATATATATATAAATATATATTTATATATATATATAAATATATATTTATATATATATATAAATATATATTTATATATATATATATATTAGTACGAAATACATATCTATGTTTATATATTGATTTATTAATTTGTTTATTACTGTCAAAAAAATGAAAGAGATTTAAATTTATTTATTTTCTTTGGGTTTCGAGCCGAACCAGTACATGGTCGGCCATCCTGCATTATCATATATTTCTTTTCGTTAAAATAAAAGTTATTTATAAAAAAAATTTATGAAACGATTTTTTTTTTTTTAAATGAAATAAAATAAAATTTTATTGGAGGTTCAAGGGAAGGACGATCGAAGCCGTACCCTTCCCCGTCACCCTACTGTCGTGGAAGTACTACCGCAACAGTCTCATTGACTGCTACGTGCAATAAGGTGGATGGCTTGTTATTTATAAGTTTTTTTTTTTTTTTTTATATAATATATATATATATATATATATTTATTTTTTAATTAATTAATTAATGTTTTTTTTCAAATGCATTTAAAATTTATTAACATATATATTTTTAAATATATTTATTTTACTAAATATTATAATTATAATTTATTTTATTTAAAATATAATTATAATTATTTTATTTTAAAATGTAATTTATGTATTATTTTTTAAAATGGTTAAATAATTTTTATGTATATATAGATAAGGGCATTATTTTATTATTTGTTTTGGTTGAACAATTATTTTAGATAGAAGTTAGCCTTTAGTCGTGATTGTGGACTATATCGAGACAATTGTATTTGGTTATAATTATAGTTTGGAATCTCATATTGATCAATCTTCTGGTGAAATAATTTAGTTATTTAATTTGGAATGGAACTAAATTTAATGGTGCAACCTTGCAAAATGTAATGTGAGTTTTCTTTTATGTTTTGGTTTTCACCTAGTGTTGTCTATGTGGGAACCCTAGTGTTTTGCAAACCTTGTTCTAGAGGCGTGTTTAATTTTGAATGTTATCCTCATCTTGGTTATGCTTTTGGAGTTGAAAACTTAATAGTTTATGGTTGGAAGGGTTCAATGGTTTGTTAAGACTTTTGTTTATGAGTTATTGTGAGAGGGTTAATGCCTAGTATGTTCTTGTTGTGCTATTATGCTTTTTATGTTATAGTTCAACCCCTGCCTTATTTTAGTTTCTGTTAAGGGTCTTAGGGAGAGTGGCTCTTCATGGGGGCCGGTGCCTCAGAAGGAGGAAGAGCTCAGGTGAGCCCACGTAAGAGTAGTTAAACAAGTGATAACCTAAAAAAGAATTTAGGGGGATGGGTAGTAAAACACACAAGATAATAAATATTGGATTCATCATCTATGCATTAGGGCTATCATAGACTAATGATCGACTAACAAGGCCATGGTGAGCAAAGTTGTAATCTCGTCTTGATGAGAGGTTATCGACTCCGCATGAGCTACCCTATGATGCCGATGCCTCAAGTAGGAGGAAGGGCTAGGGGATCCATAGATGGCTGTCGGTGCCTCAGTTGGAGGAAGGGCCAGGGGATCCCATGAGAGCTATGTGATGACAATCTCCACTTGACACCTATTTTCCTTGTTTCTTGTTGCCTTTGGAATTGTGTACTGAATTGTTGTTCTAGAATTATATGGAACCATGTTCTTTTTATTGTTTCAGATTTATTTGGCATTGTATTTTGAATGTTGTATCAGTTCTGTTGGAAATGTATTTTGGAAGTTGTATGCTTAATGTGTTTCAGAGTCTTTTGAGAATGATTTATGAATGTTCTTTGGACTTGTTTAATTGTCATTGCTTTGATTTATTGTGGTGAGTTTCTTACCTTTATCTTATTTCTTGACTCGTGAATGTTGTGGCTTATGTCATTGTAACCTTGAGTTGTATTTGTATTCGTACTGTGTTGTTCATGGAATCAGTTTGACAATCATGGTCGAGTTAACTTCCTTGTCACCTCTGAGCATAGGGGGTGAGTTATCTATAATTCATATGGTTGGGTGGAACATGCTCCGCACCCATTGGGTTCCCCATCAACATCCTCTTCTCAGCATATCTGTAGTTGGAGTTGTACCAGTGTTCCCTTATTATTCAAATGTTGGTGTAATTTGTATTATCCCACATGTTTGGGAAAAATCATTGTAATTCTTATATCAAAAGTTTGTAATGTAAAATTATAACGATGATGTAATAGTTAGGATCATTTATAACTTTGTTAAGAGATTCATATGATTGCATTATGTGGTGTATTAATATTCTTACTCTTGGTTCACTGATGTACATTTATTCATGGTTATTATAATATAAATGGTTACGTGGTTTATCATTATCTTTTATTTCTGTTTAGTTGTTGTGATGTAACCTCGTGTGCCCCAGAGAACTAAGTGTGATAATGTGATGTAATATGTTATCTGATTATGGTTAATGTTATTGCATGTTTAATTTAATTGTTTTTAAAAAAAATAAAAAATTATTTGCATTGTGTGTGTTCTCTGGGGTTTGCACGATGGGCGTTACAACTTGGTATCAGAGCATAGGTTCACACACTGGGACACTATGAGCCCATTGTGTTGACTTATCTACTCATTCTGGTAGGAGCGTGTGTTTTCATGTGTGTGGTTTGTGGCGTGTTCTCTACGTGGTTGTTGTGTGCTTACTCTTATCTATTTAATGGCTTATAGGAGTAAGCCATATCCTAGGGGGGGAGGATGTAATACCCCCATGTTACTAATACTTTTTGCTACTATTTGTTACTCCTATGTGTTAGTGATGGTGATTAGTTCACCGACTTGGTGTGTGACGATGCCTCCTGTATTAGGGAATCTTATTTTCTTTTGTTTACTGGCTTCCTGCAGTAAGCCAATTTTATGGGGGGAAGGATGTAATAACCCTCCTCTTACTGTTTAGATTTATTATTTTCTATGCTTTGTTTGACACCTTGATACTATGATGGTACTGTTATTGTGTGTTTTAGTTAGTTAGACATTTGATGATGCTATTATTCCATTAGTGGACATGATTATTTCATATGACATCATGGTTGGTGATATTAGTTGATTTTTATAATTATATTATGATGCAATGATTTTATAAATTATGTTATGAGATGAATTGTTAGTTTAGAAATGTTATTTTATCAGTTATATTATAATTGTTAGGATAGTGATGAAGGACATTGTAGCATCACTCACTTGCGAGTGCTCTGTTACGCTGCGATTCCTTCTCACAATGAAATACTTTTATTTTATATATATGTATGCACATGTACACGACTTCATTTGTATGCAGTTATTGTAGGTACAAGTCTCGATTCCGCCTGCTTCGGCAGGACAGGGCGAGCACCAATAGCCCAACGGTTAAATGTTGAAATAGAGGTGACAATGAAGTCATCCTATCCCATGATGTCAGACCGTCTTGTTTGATTGTTATTGTATGTTTTTGTAGTTGTCATTATTGTTGTTTGTGGTTGTGTTATGTCGTATTTTATTAATGTGGGTATTTTATAAGTTGTGATTTATTTTATTTAAATGATGGAAATGATTGTTTATTTTAATGTTAGATCAAAGTGTATTTTAAATTTTTAAATGTGTTATTAATTTTAAAAGTCATGAGTTTATTAAATGATAATTAAAATATTAAATTGTGTTTTATTATTTTAATTAATTATCTTGTTGAGGATAATTGTTAGAATAAATTATTTAAATTAATTAGATAATGTGCTTTGCAAGTAAAGTTGTAAAAGCAGAAATTAAAACAAAAAGTATTGAAAAATAGAAAAATAAATAAATAAAAGAAAAGAAAAAGATGAAAGAACAAATGTGATTTGAGATTTAACTAAAAAGCTTGCTTTTAAAAAATTAATTTATTTTATTCTATATTTTTTAGAGTTTTTGGAAGAGAAGGGTAATATTATTTATTTAATTGTAATTTTTGTAAGTTTTTCACAGACAGAGGATTATTGACACAGTAGTTGCACAAGTTAATTGTTTTGTAGTTTTGGGGAAAAATAGTCCTTTGATTGCTTGCACTAAGTTGGGAAGGTTTTCTGAATAAAGAATTGGATTCAAATTCGGACACAGAATTCTGTAGAGGAGATTTCGAAGCAGGAACTTGAAGCACTCCATAGAGGCCATAAGGATCAAGCCAGCTTCATCGGATTCACAAGAGCGTAGGACTCTAGGTTCTACCCTCTCTCTCCTTGTTTGTTTTTTTTTAAATTTGTATGAAAAAGAATAGACATGTGTGTTAGAATCAATCTTGCTTGTAAAAGAATATTTTTCTAAAAATTAGATAAATAGAATATCTGTGAGAAAACTCTTTAAGGAATTATTTGATAACAAATTTCATCTTATGGAGATCCTCAATTTTTCTATGGTTGATTCTCTGAAATAAATAAAGTTTGACTTCATACTCTAATATATATAAATATATATATATATATATATATATATATATATATATATATATATATATATATATATATATATATATATATTAAATTATACTATGCTTACATCTGAATGTGAACCTGTCCTCTTACTAGAATCAGTCTTGTGAAAAAAAAATATATAAATATAAATATATATATATATATATATAAATATATATTTAGATATATATATATATATAATTAGTACGAAATGCATATCTATATTTATATATTGATTTATTAATTTGTTTATTACTGTCAAAAAAATGAAAGAGATTTAAATTTATTTATTTTCTTTGGGTTTTTGAGCCGAACCAATACATGGTCGGACATCCTACATTATCATATATTTCTTTTTGTTAAAATAAAAGTTAGTTATAAAAAAAAATTATGAAACAAAATTTTGTTTTTAAAAAAAAATGAAATTAAATTAAATTTTATTGGAGGTTCAAGGGAAGGATGGCCGAAGCCGTACCCTTCCCTGTCACCCTACTGTCGCGGCAGTACTGCCGCATTAGCCTCATTGACTGCTGCGTGTAGTAAGGCCGACGACCTGTTATTTATAAGTTTGTTTTTTTTTTATAATATATATATATATATATTTTAATTAATCAATGTTTGTTTTTTTTAAATGTATTTAAATTTTTTTTTTTTTTTGATCTGTAAGGTGATGATTTTATATATATAAAGAGAAATATACAGTCGTTTGCTATGCAGGAATAATTACATTGATGATCTTTAGATAGCCAAAAACAAACACGAAAGAGTTCAACCAGTTCCATATTGGAAGCATCAAACAAAGGATAAACGCATTGTCAACCTTCTACAAAATTTACTAAAAACTAAACCTTGGTTCGAAGAAACTGCGAGAACCAAGACAAGACCAAGCAAAAAACTAGACGGACACCAACCCGTATCCCACTAAATTACCAGAAACCATTTACCTCTGCAAAACAGACGAAACCTTCCACCCAGTCCGTTCCCACCACCGGCACTAACTTCACTTTTTGCTTCAAAAACTCCACTGCCACTTCTGCAAGCTTATGATGTCTAGATAATTCAGGGCCTTTAAGGTCCAGAAGAAAAGGGTAAATCTTGATCGCATCATCCGATTCCCACATAGTAGCAAGGTCCGTAGAGCGCGGTATGCCTTTACCCGAAAGAGCCACTTTCAGAGTAATGTCGATGCCTCCAAGCAAGTCATTCCGAAACATTCACACCATCAATTCTTTAGCCATTGTCTTCGGGGTGGCAATATCCAAGAGCGAGGTGAGAAACCTGGATGAAATTTGGGCGTTGTCTCGAGCAAATTATTTTCGCTCTAAATGTCCCTTTCCAATGACCATCTTCACTGCTGCAACCGACACTGGGTCGTCCTCGAGCAAGATGCATTTTAGATGCTGGTCCGTTACCTCCCGAAATGTGATTTGCCTTTCTGTTGCCATTAAGGAGACAGGAGTATCGACACCAAAGGATTCAAGACCTTCTGCCAATATGATAATGGTGAACTTCAACTTTGATTGTCTCTCCATTGCCAGAGATATGTCCGGTGCACCCTGCAAAATAAACACAAAGGCAAGAACTAAGGAGCCGAACCTAAATTTAGGAACGAACTTCATGAGATTAATAGAAAACCTTAATAATGATCTGCCAGCCATCATATACGGAACCAGATTAATGGCGTTACAAAACTATCCTTTGCATGAGTAGAAATACATCCCCAAACACTTCAACTAAGAGCTGTGATCAATGCAAGTTATGGTGATTACCACATGGCACGTCCGTGCACAGAACAAGGACTACTGTGCGCTACGTGTACCTCAGACAGCTTCGTGATAACAGAGCCCAACATGCCTCTAGACCCACTCCTTAAAATTTGAACTATATAGCTGCCGATTAACCCCTACAAAAAACATTTGCATACCGCTAAATTTAGCCGGTTGGCATGACTACTACAAGCCGAGCTCGAGTGCCTTCCGTCCGTCCCGTCCTCCACCTCATGACCACCTAGGCATCCAGTGCCTATGTGAGGGGCAAGGGGGAGCCCACCCATCCACCCACAATGTATTTAAAATTTATTAATATATATATTTTTAAATATATTTATTTTATTAAATATTATAATTATAATTTATTTTATTTAAAAGATAATTATAATTATTTTATTTAATATTATTTTATTTTAAAATGTAATTTATGTATTATTTTTTAAAATGGTTAAATAATGTTTATGCATATATAGATAAGGGCATTATTTTATTATTTGTTTTGGTTGAACAATTATTTTAGATAGAAATTAGCCTTTAGTCGTGATTGTGGACTATATCAAGACAATTGTATTTGGTTATAATTAAAGTTTGGAATCTCATATTGATCAGTCTTTTGGTGAAATAATTTAGTTATTTAATTTGGAATGGAACTAAATTTAATGGTGCAACCTTGCAAAATGTAATGTGAGTTTTCTTTTATGTCTTGGTTTTCGCTTAGTGTTGTCTATGTGGGAACCCTAGTGTTTTGCAAACCTTGTTCCAGAGGCGTGTTTAATTTTGAATGTTATCCTTGTCTTGGTTATGCTTTTGGAGTTGAAAACTTAATGGTTTATGCTTGGAAGGGTTGAACGGTTTGTTAAGACTTTCGGTTATGAGTTATTGCGAGAGGGTTAATGCCTCGCATGTTCTTGTTGTGGTATTATGCTTTTTATGTTATAGTTCAACCCTTGCCTTATTTTAGTTTCTGTTAGGGGTCTTAGGGAGAGTGGCTCTTCGTGGGGGCTGGCACTTCGGAAGGAGGAAGAGCTCAGGTGAACCCACGTAAGAGTAGTTAAACAAGTGATAACCTAAAAATAGAATTTAGGGGGATGGGTAGTAAAACACACAAGAAAATAAACATTGGATTCCTCGTCTATGCATTAGGGCTATCATAGACTAATGATAGACCAAGAAGGCCATGCTCGGAAAAGTTGTAATCTCATCTTCATGAGAGGTTATCGACTCTGCATGAGTTACCCTATGGTGTTGGTGCCTCAAGTAGGAGGAAGGGCTAAGGGATCCATAGATGGGTGTCAGTGCCTCAGTTGGAGGAAGAGCCAGGGGATCCCATGAGAGCTATGCAATGACACTCTCCACTTAACACTCGTTTGCCTTGTTTCTTGTTGCCTCTGGAATTGTGTACTGAATTTTTGTTCTAGAAATATATGGAATCATGTTCTTTTTATTGTTTCAGATTTATTTGGCATTGTATTTTGAATGTTGTATCAGTTCTGTTGGAAATGTATTTTGGAAGTTGTATGCTTAATGTGTTTCAGAGTCTTTTGAGAATGATTTATGAATGTTCTTTGGACTTGTTTAATTGTCATTGCTTTGATTTATTGTGGTGAGTTTCTTACCTTTATCTTATTTCTTGACTCGTGAATGTTGTGTCTTATGTCATTGTAACCTTGAGTTGTATTTGTATTCGTGCTATGTTGTTCATGGAGTCAGTTTGACAATCATGGTCGAGTTAACTTCCTTGTCGCCTCTGAGCACGGGGGGTGAGTTATCTATAATTCACATGGTTGGGTGGAACATGCTCCGCACCCGTTGGGTTCCCCATCAACATCCTCTTTTCAGCATATCTGTAGTTGGAGTTGTACCAATGTTCCCTTATTATTCAGATGTTGGTGTAATTTGTATCATCCCACATGTTTGGAAAAATTCATTGTAATTCTTCTATCAAAAGTTTGTAATGTAATATTATAATGATGATGTAATAGTTAGGATCATTTATAACTTTTTTATGAGATTCATATGATTGCATTATGTGGTGTATTAATATTCTTACTCTTGGTTCACGGATGTACATTTATTCATAGTTATTATAATAGAAATGGTTACATGGTTTATCATTATCTTTTATTTTTGTTTAGTTGTTGTGATGTAACCTCGCATGCCCCGGAGAACTAAGTGTGATAATGTGATGTAATATGTTATGTGATTATGGTTAATGTTATTGCATGTTTAATTTAATTTTTTTTTTTAAAAGAAAATTATTTGCATTGTGTGTGTTCTCTGGGGTTTGAACGATGGGCGTTACAACTTCTCTTCTTATATATATATATATAGATATATATATATATATATATATATTCTATTGTTTTCTTATCCATTATCAATCCCACATGAATGGACAACAATACACTTAAACATAAGAATAAAATATGACATTTGTTCATTTGTTTCTATCCATCATCTTCCTTTATGTCCTCTTTTTGTGAGGCACTATTTTAATTGTGGTTGTTGATTGTTCATCACATTGAGCACCCTCCTCATTATTCTTGTCTCCCACTTGCTGAAATTCAAGGGTGGTTTCCTGTTGAGGTTCAGGAATGGCAATTGAACCATTGTGTGCAACAAACAATTCATCATGTTCCTCTAGCTCCTCTTCATGCTCACTACCTGATGAGTTTGATTGTTGGGCTTCCTATACACAACATAATTTAACTCATTAAAATAACATATCAGACCTTATTTGCTTGCTTCAAAGCATAAAATTTAATTAACCATGAAAAACTATGTTTTTCACTATGTAAGCTAATAGTTATTAATCTTGTAGCAACTTAGATTGCAATTTTTAGCTTTTCTTGTTTCATTTTTCAATGTAAAAAAGAAACTGTTGTAATTTGAGGTGTATCTATCTAGATTAATATCTATATCATTTTCTTTGTAATGCAAATGAAGCCAAAATATGAAATTTTATTATAGCCCATCACACAAAGAACTTACCTCAGATTCATGACCAGTGACTAATTTCTCCCCTCGATCTAGCATATGTTGTCGAAGGCCTTGAGAACCATGTAGTAAAGCATATTTTAGGTCCTCCTCTGAAGCTTCCTTTTGAAATTGGTGAACCTACATAAACAAATATAACCAAATTTATAAGGTATAATGACTCATAAGATACAATTAACACACAAGATTTTCATGATTTTTTTTATGAAATAAAGAATACAGTAGATGAAATATTCACTTACCATGCCACCACGAATGCTATTGTACCCACCAGATCCTAATTTATGGGATCCAATACTTGACACCCTAACTTGGGTTGCTTTTGTGTATCTCAAAGACGTCCTTTTTATCCTCCTCGTGTAGATGGCCTGTAGTTTGGATTAGTGTTTGCCTTCCTCTTAAATTTGGCATCTTTAATAAGCTCATCCCATGTCATTTGGTCTATAATCCAAGCTGGATGTGGATATCTCAAGTCTTTTGTCAACTTTGACCTTATATTGTCTCATTTAGAGTGAATGTATCTTCGTGCAATATCTAGAATAATTTCCTTATTAAAGCTAGGATTTCCAAATGATATTATGACATATTTAAAGAGTTCATCTTTCTTAGCATTTCCTTGCTTCCTCCAATCCATTTGAATGGTATTTCCAAATAATTGTTCTCCATGATGAAAAATAAAGTGAAAGAATTTTAACCCCCTTTCATCCTTCAAGACATTTCCTTCTGAGGTGAGCAAGATTGTAACTTCTTGTGTTCCTTTTGTAGTCACTGAGGATACTATTGTAGTCTTAGGGGTTGAGGTAAATTCCCCTATAGGTATATCAGTCACTTTGTCATTTATTTCCTGTATTTACAATGAGATCATCAAGCAACAATGTAATCACATTTTAGCATCACAAAGAAACCTTGTAATCATCAATGATACTTTTACCAGTCAACATGCTATTATAATGATAATAAGTAAAATACGAACTAGAAAAGAATAATAAGATAATATTACCAAATAATTTTACCTGTTCAGCTGCAGTAAGCCCTGCACTCCCCAACAATTTCCTCTCCCATAAATCAATTTGTTTATGTATTTCTTTCCTAATTTCAACATTTTCAGGAGTTTTTGGTAGGAGTCTTAGTATTCTTGATTGCATGATTCTATAAGACTCCTCAAGGAAACTTGTTTAGGTGTTGGTGGGATACTAGGAACATCCATTTCAATAGGGATACTAGGAGCATCCATGTTTGATGTAGAGGGCATGCTATGAGGTATTGTGCCTGATGTTGTGCTTGTGACAGGTGTTTCTAGTCTAGATATAGAGGGTGTGACACATCTTCTTCAAACATCCTGCAAGACACAAATATAAGTATTAAAGTGGTATAATAGGGGAAATAACAAAATCAAACCCACACAAACATATGGTTGAATCTTACATTTTTCTTAGCATTGGGTGTATCAGATGGCATAATTGGATCTTGCATGCCAACAAGATGCATTCTTGGTGGACTTACTCTAGAAATGTCTTGTGACAAAAACAAAAATATTTACAAAATATAAAAGGAGAAATAAGTTATTTAAATGCAAAAGAATCTAGATCAAATCTTACCACTAGCATAATACTAGATGTACTAAAGGGCGTGATAGGGGTTGGAATGAATTTAGAGATAGCCTGCATTCTAGAAACATAAAATAAACATAATATAATATGGAACAAAAGATAATTGAACCTATAAAAGATGATTTTCAAACTTACCTCATGCACCATTGTAGTAATTTTTTCCATTCCCAACTCCTTAGCATTTCAATTAGACCATTTAAGATAAATGGATCCCCCATAGTAGAATCGGGAGCACCCATAGGCAAATTCTTAAAGAAACATATAATGACATAAAATTACAAAATATTAATTAGTAAATATATGCAAGTTATATTAGTAACATAAGTCAAATTCACTAGCTCATGAACAATAACATACATAATTTTCATTATGTTTCAATACATAAGAAAAATATAAACAATGCTCAACCTCCAACTTTTTTTAGCTTTATAGTATTGTGTTTCTCTTGCCTAGGTGTCAATTGTGTAAAGTGTGTAGGTGTTGATTGTGTAAAGTTTCCAAAGGAAAAAGTGTCTTTCAAGTAAATTGTTAAAGAAGTGAAAAAATAAAATGAAACAACTTATCCAATTGAAAAAATTTGCAAGCTATATTCATTGGCATTACAAGCATCCACTAACAAAACACTTAAAATATTCAAATTACTTAATTTCCATTACATTTTGTGTGCAATTAAAAACACAATACTTAACCTATAAAGAGTTAATTATATTGTATTGAATCCTCACAACAATCTTAAAGTGAACATGATGATCAAACAATTTCATCCTCACATGAAATTTCCTCATTTGATGATATAAATGCACCATCATTAATGGGCCCTAAATCCACAAATAAATTAATGCCATAGTTTTCATGGTCTTCTTCACCTTCAACTAGAGGAAAATGAAAATCATTAAATTCATCATCTTCATGGAATTGATGCCCATGTTGTTGCTCATATCCTTCAAACACTTCCATAAACTCATAATGATCTTCATCTTGGTCATACACATCATTGACAATAAAGTTTTCATCATCTCCATCTTGGCCATCTATGTCTTCAAGGGGGACTTCTTCATCTTCAAGTAAATCATGGTCCTCTACATCTTGAACAAATGTTACTCTACATCCTCTTGGATCATAATCAATCATGAATGACGAAACCAAGTTGTTCTAGATTTGGAATTAGAAATATCTGGTTACATTGATTTGGAAACACATAAGGTTCAAAGGTGGCTTGAAACCTAGATGTATTGACCATATAGAATCCATTCTTGTGCAACAATATAGTTTTTTCTTCACCCACTTTGATAAGCTTGTACCATTGAACACGAAAAGTAACTTTCTTGAAAGATATAAAATCAAGCTCTATAATATCCTCCAACACTCCATAATAGCGAAGTGTGCTTTTGATTGGTTGTCTATCATTTGCATGTGAACGACATTCCACCTCAAATGATGCTGAAATTCCATAATCATAAGTTTTTCTTTTGTCATCAACCCTTTTGATGTGAAAATGATGACCAAAATTCCATATTCCTTTGTAATATGTTACCTAAGTTCATATAAATATTAACTAATTAGATTCATGGATAGAAAAGTTAAAAATGAAATTCACTAAATACCTCAAATATGTTAATATATATGAATCACCTCCCCATTTCTAGATCCTTTAACATAATACAGTTGTTGTTGTGTCACTCTATTCTTCCCCTTTGTTGCCTTGTGTTCAATATTGGTCTTTAGCCAATTTCATGAGCATCTATCTAGCCATTTTCTTTTATGGCTTGCAGGAAGTCCTCGAGCAGTGTTTTGACCATGTCTATTATATACATTGGTCCATGCCTTTTCATCCTCTAATTTTTTTGGTTCAGTGTACTTCTCCATCCATTCCACCATAAAGTCAAAATTGTATGCAACATACAAATGTAATGACTCCCACTCCTTAGCATCTACAATGAAAAATAGAATTGTTTAATGAATTAATAACGATTTAAAGCTACGTCTTCTAAAATTTAAGATAAAATAAATTACTTCAAACATTTTTGTATACCTTTTATCCTCTTTGAAGTCCCTTGACCTTGTAATTTTTCTCCTTCAAATGATTGAGGTTGGTTACCATCCCATAATTGAGGAGCTTCAAGATGCAATTCAGGTAAGTACTCACTCAAACGAACCATACTCTGGAAAACCATGTACCCCTCAACCATGGACCCTTTTGGTCAAGCCTTTTGCCTCACAAATTATTTTAGAATCTTCATATATCTCTCCATGAGCCACATTGTCTAGATATTGATAGGACCACACTGTTCAATCTCTTCTACTAGGTGTACAAGGTAGTGCTCTTGAGAATTGAAGACGCTTGGAGGGAAGTAAATTTGAATATCACACATCAAAAGTGGAACATTCCTCTACCAATAATTCAATTCATCTTAATGTATCTCTTTAGATGAAACCCACCTACAAATATTAATGTGTATTATAATAAAGACTTATTATTTGTTCAAAACTAAAGGTATAAACATATAAAGACATTACCAATAATCTACTTCAAAGGATAAGAGTCATGGAATATTATGCATGACAGATTAAAATACCTCAAATATTTGGATAATTTGTAAATAGTTAATGTGACATCATGGTCAAAGGTGCTTGGTATTGCTACAGGCAACACATACTACATGACCATTAACAAAAATAATGTTAAAATATGCATGAATTTCTATTATCACTAAGATATACAAATTCCTGATTATGTTTCCAACAAATCCAACATTCTACAAAGTTACCTTTATCCAGTTGTGGCAATCATGTGTTTTTAGCCATGAAAAATCTGACCCATCTCTTGTGAATAATTTTTTTAATGTCACACAAAAAACCAGAAGGAAATTTTATGCTTTTCATTGTATCAATGATGTTTTCTTTCTCCTTTGACGTAAAAATCCATGGAGCATGAACAAATGAGTTTTTTTCATGCAACCGCATGTTCGACATGATATTGGAAACTTGGAGGTCCTTTCGTAACTTTATTTGTGCTTAAAGGCTGGTTCCATTTAGATGTTTCCACAAACACTCTTCCACATTTTTCCCGATGTGCATAGTATCAAATAGGTGGGCTTTTGACAAATTCTCATAATATTGTAATTTGTAGAAAATAGAATCTTTTCATTCCTAGTGGAAAGCCTGTCCCTTCTTTTTTGTCATATAGTGCTTTCCACCTAGTAGGGTTCATCCTTCTTTGCTTCCTCATTTCCACTTCCTTTCCATTGAACTTGTTTTTCTCACACACTCGATAGTGATGATTTTGTGATAAAAATTGTCTATACTCATCATACAAGTTTTATTGAGATCCTTTGACTGCCTATACAATGTTTTTGGCCCACATGATGGACAACCATGTTTCCCCTTTGTTTGTAGCCCTAAAATAAGAATGGAAACCATATTTAGTAAATGGAAAAATGAAGAAAAATTAGTACAAATATAATTTATAATATATTACCACAACAAATAGAGAGTCCTGAGGCATCATGAATTGTCCAGATAAGGATAGCATGAAAGAGGAAGTTTCTATCATTGATAGGTCTTGATACATCATGCATATTTACACAATCCCATAATTCATGAAGTTCATCAATGAGGGGCTCCATGTATACATCCATATCCTTTACTTGATACTTCCCTGAGTAAACAAAAAGTTCTATATCAAGGTTTAATTGAGTTGAATTGTTTTTAGATATAATATTTAAGAAAGTATTGCTTTAATATGTTCTAGTACCTGGTATGATAAGAGTTAACATTGCATGCTCTTTTTTCATTTCTATCCAAGGGGGAAGATTGTTGTTAATAATTAAAACTAGCCAAATAGAATATGTTTTTCTAAGATCTCCAAAAGGATTGACACCATCCATTGCTAGAGAAATTCTTGCATTCCTTGGCTCATTTCTTAAATGTGGCCATTTTCCCTCAATCTCTTTCCAATGTTTACTATCCATAGCCATATGCATGACACCATCTTGGCTCCTCCCTTGTGCATGATAATACATACATTTTTCTAGCTCCTTGCATTAGAATATCCTCTAAAACCTTGGCTTTAGTGGAATGTGACGAAGTACTTTATAAGGAACCTTCTTTAGTACTTGATCTTGATGATACCTATTTGTATGACACACTGGGCATTGTTGCAAATCTGCATTCTTTCCATAGTACAATATATGGTCATTTGGACATGCATAATATGTATTGTACTCCATTCCAATGTCTTTCATCACTAAAGAAACTTCTCTATGAGAATGAGGCAACTTATTGTCCTTTGGAAGTATTCTTTTTTCCAAAAGTCTACATGAGACAACAAATGATTTTTATAAGTAGACACAATATTTGAAACTTTTAAGACATTTAGATCATTAATTTATAGTAATATCAAATCATACCTTAATACATCAGTAAAACATGTGTTTGTCAATCCATGTGTAACCTTCAAGTTCAACAACGACATAAGTGTTGCCAATATAGAAGTATTTGTATTTGGGAAAAGAGGCATCCTAGCTAATTGAGCTAGGGGTGAATCAATAACTTCTTCAAAAGATGTGTAGAAGTCTTGGAGAAATTCATTGACACTAGCCTCATTTATCTATGAAGTGGTTTCATCCATAAATGTGTCTTGTTCTTCATCTTGAGAATGACTATCATCAACGACATCCATTGATTCTTCAAGAATATTGGGAATTGGAAGCGGCTATTCATCAAAAAATCAATTGAAATGATCAATAATAATCTATTAAATAATATGCATATTTATTTATTATAAGAATAATAATTTATTAATTATAGTGTACCTCTTCTATATAAACTCCATACTTCAATCTATGGATACCAACAAGTCGTCGCTTCTTTAGTTTCCTATTTTTGCACCTTTTTCAAGTATAATATACCATTTCATTGAAGTATTCATCTATCCTTGGAGTAGGTCTTGGTACCCTTTCATCTTAATATTCAGATGATGATGATGTTCTATTTCCCTGAATGCACCACATAATATCAACAATAAGAGTACAACTTTTAACTCGAGTATTACTTCTTTTTTAGGAGAACATGACTCTTAGGTGCATGATATGCTACAACTTAAGAAATTTGAAACTTTGAAAACACGGATTTAAGTTGAGATACACAAAAGTGGAAAAGTTTTAGTCATTTTTATCTATAATCTATGGAGTTTTAAGTGCATTTTCTTGTTCTTGGATCACCCATTTTTGGACATTTGCAATGTGGATGCATAGCAACAACATTGGAGGTTGAAGAAATTTTGTTCTTATAGTAGTACCATGCGACACCTACACCAAAGATGAAAATGACTCTAAAAATATAAAACATATGTTTTTTAATCACTAACTAGTCCAATCTTATGATCATAAAAATGATATTAAATATTACTATATGTGTTACCTATTAAATCCTAGGTTAGTATTTCATTTCATTAAAATGATATTGCAAGTACCAAAAACAACAACATAAATACCTGGTCTGCCATTTCCAATAGACACCAACAAAACAACCTAATAGAAAACTACAAAGAAAAGTGTGTGGATGTTAGTTAGGATAATTACGTAAATAGCTATTGAAATATATGAAAACATGTATCCCAAAAAAAAAACCATAAAATTATTCTAAAATATAGCTTGAGCAATTAAAAAAGAAGATTTGATTAAAACTTACATAGAAATTGATTATGAATTGGTGATGTAGAATAACCTGAAATACATGGATTTAAATTAATTATAGCATGAGAAGCAAACCAAACCTACACCTAAACCAAAAGAGTGTGTAATAAAAATAGTCATAAAAATTGTCAAGGGAAGATTAAAAAACTCATCATGTCCATCACTAAATATTTCATCAATATATCATAAGCCACAAGATAGTTAAGAAGTACTTGCAAACTAATCTAAAGGTGGAACATGTATATCAATTTATCACTAGGATTTTGGGAAAGACGAATAGACACAAGTAGGAAAATCCATAAGTAAACAAGGAAATCTATCATGAGATTTATAAAGGATATGTTCACTAGGCATATCATCGTCACAAGGTATAATAATGCCATGAAGGATTAAGGAAGATGTAGTTTTACCACATAATGTATTAGATCCATAATTTTATCACTAGAGGGTATTGGGTATATCATGTGTATACTTCTCAAAATATGTATCATCAATTAAATCATATGAAATAAAAGTTCTCTAAGGAGAAGTATCACTATGCTCAAGAAAAATACAAGCACTATCCATGGGAGAAACAAAAACAACAAGAGGTTAATGGATAGGTAAAGTGAGGGTATAGAAGAGGGAAGGAAGGAAAGTAAATAAATGAATGATAGAGGAAAAGGTACAAACATGATGGAACAAGACCTCCATAGATAATATAAGCCTGTGTATAATATAAAAGGACATGAAATAATCAAGGATGGTGAGATCAAATGCTAGAAAGTATATTAACATATCAAAATATATAATATTAGCATGAATAGAGGCTAAAGATAATGGAACATGAGAATCTATCATAACAAATATATCAACATGAAGAACAAGGTGGGTGTGTGGGTGTCGATCAAGGGAAGATCATATAGTAGAGGCACAAACTCTAATAAAGATAAATCAATTACACAGAAATAAAGGGTGGATTCAAACCCTAGAATCAGTTATATTATAAAAGAATGTAAGAAGCCATATATATATATATATCAAGAACTCTAAATTGGAAATAAATTAGCAAATGAAAACCTAGAGGCAAAAAATAACAGTGGGTATGATAGGTGAAAGTAAGAGTACACAATGGATCACAAAGCCCTAAAGGAAGATATATCTATGAAACATGCAAGTAAAAAGGGGATCACATCTAAAAATAAGACTATACAATTTAAAAAGTTCTAAAAACCCTAAAAAGAAAAGAAGGTCAAAACTAAAGATTGTTGAATATTAATGCTTAGCTCTACAACTAATGATGGAATCTTGAATGATGTTGGTGATGTGTTAAATTAATTTGTCACTTCTAGAAAAGAATGACCTTGATTTAATGAATATCTCAAAATCTGAACTAACATAGAAAAATGATGGGGGTTGATCCCAAGTGTCACAAATTTGATCTCAACTATCACAAACTTGATCAAATATTTACTATGAAAAATGATTTGTTAGAATGTGCACCTAAAATTAATCTCCTTCACCTTCTTGATAGATGAATATGTGAAGGTGGTGCTAGAGACATTGTTTAGGAGCTTTTCATCTCAATAAGTAAATGGGTTCACTTGGGTCAAACCCTTTGGCATGCAAGATTTAAGGTGTTGAGTTATATTAAAGATAACACACACAACATGCATTTGACCTATATAATGATGTTGATCAAATTCTTTCTTTCCCTTTAGAGATTTAAGCGTGTTCTATTGATTTTATCTCTGATGTCCTCTTTTATACCATGACATAGCAACATGTCACAAAACTATGTGTCAAGTCAGCTCATAACAATGAGTAAAAACTTTGAAATTTGAACTTGAAGATTTAAATTTTGGAATCATTCTCATATACATCAAAATTGAACTAGATCGATTTTATATCACTCAAAAAGAAACTAGAAAAATACAATAATAATCTTGGATAAATAGTATTACAAATTAGACTAGAAGTGAAACCATGTAAACATTGACATATTCAACCTAAGTAAACACAAAACTAAATAGAAAATGGAATTGACATTGCTAATTTCACCATTTCAATATGATTGTTGTGAGTGTTCTACAAAAATTTAGAGTGTATGAACATAGCATGAACGATTGAGATCTTAAACACAATGAAATGTGAAAATGTCTTTTTCGTAGACTATTTCTCCCATATTTAGCCGATAGGCTTTATTTCTGGGATCCTCGGTGCACAATCAGCTTTATTTCTATAAACCAAAGTAGGAGTGGATCCACAAAAGGTCTTCATTACAGTTTTGAAAAAGATGGTTAGTAGAAAGTAGAAACCTTGATTTTTATTGTCAATCACCAATTTCAATTTTTTATTACTTGAGGACACCTGGACATGTTTATAGAAATGCAACATGAAATATGATAAGTGTGGAGCCTGTGGTTTGCACTTACTATTTTCTTTATATGTCTCACTATGACTGTAGATGTTTCCAAATTGTAATCCATAATGTATTTCAAATTGACAGATATTTGTAGTATAATTTTTTTCACCAAATATTGGATTAATTTTCTATGCTATCTTAGATTCATGCATTTTCTTTTTCAAAAAATGGAGGGAAATGAATAATGTTTTTAAATTTTCTACTGCAACCATAACATAGTGTGGAATGTGTGAAGATTATGATCTTAAAATGAAAAATGTTTTTCATTTGTATTTCACAAGTAATGAAGTAATTATGGTTTAGAATGGATTTCATGTGTAGCTAAAGATTGTAAATCTAGATATGCAGCGTTCTATTTTTTAACAAACCAATTTAATTAAAAGTAATAAGAATGACAGTTTTACCAGAACAAGGTTGTTCCTTAATTTTTATATAAATGGTGGTCAGAGTAAAGTTTACTCTTTCATCTTCAATCAATTTGCTAGGTTACATATGCATCAAATTTGTTAGGGATATATTAGTGATTGCATTATTCTTGTGATATTTCATTAGACTGGATTTTGCATATGTATTTTTACTAATTAGAGGAAGAGTGTGCATCTTGAGAAATTTGTCATGAGTTATAAACCTGTATTATTTATTAACTTTAAAACTTCATTTTCGGGTGATATCTTTATTATTTTTTATTGTAATTTTCACTTTCTCTTCTAGAAATCTAGA
Source organism: Sequoia sempervirens (assembly GCA_007258455.2). NCBI lineage: Eukaryota > Viridiplantae > Streptophyta > Pinopsida > Cupressales > Cupressaceae > Sequoia > Sequoia sempervirens. Next base: position 79,676 of record VDFB02077259.1, read on the forward strand.
CATTTTTTAGGTTTGTTCATTTATTTTCTTGGTAAAACTTGCAGAGGTTATGGGCTATCTATATTGTTGTAAGGAGCATACTTGGACCATGTTACTAGTGTATTACCTATTATGAATATGCCACAACCTTGCCCCATGGCTACTACTATTGTAAAACTCACTTCCAATTGCCATTCAATAGAGTTTAAAGTGTTTGCAAGAATACAATGATGCACATCAAACTTGTGCAGTGATTAATTGCAAGAATAACTTAAGAATTTATTTAATTTTTCATTTTTTTGTTTGATATATGATATATCTAAAAAAGTTTAGGATCTAGTGAAATTAACAATGATAACTGCAAAAGTATTGTCATGCGGATAGGTCCTTTCCAAAATATTTTATAAAAAATGTAATTTGTTTGTGTCAATATAGAGCTTTATTGTTGCCATATTCAGTGATTCCTTACTAGGGCTTATTTTGAGGTTCCATAGTGTCTTTGAACTACAGTTTGAAGCAATGTTGTAGCATGTTTCCTATTCCAAACAATGCCACATAGTTTCATTCATTGTTTAATTGTTTCAACACATTTTATTGGGTGCAGAATTGTCCAGCATTATTGCAAACATTTCTATCATCCAGCATCCAACATAGTTAGGGTTTGTTACATATGGAGGTTCATCTGTCACCCAAAAGCTGACTGTAGCATAGGGTTTGTAGAAGTAAGGCCAGTGCGGGCTTTCTCACTAATAAACAGCCTGGGGTTTCTATCATCAAATCATAGAACTATACCCCTTTGTACCTCTATAGATCAGCATTTACATTGAATTTCATAATAGTAAGGAAGATCAACAAACAATCATATATTTATTTAGTAGAAATTTGAAGTTGGGTTGTCATCTTTGAAAATCGTTGTGAAATTTGTCATCGAGGAGAGAGGATGCAAGTCAAACAAGGAGAAGCTAGCCTTGGTAGGGGTTTCCAAAGGACAAACTAAATTGAATCAAACAATCTTAAGGAACTGGAAGGAGTTGCCCCTTCCCGAGGAGCCATGAAGGTCATAAGTTGGAATGCTAGGGGCTTAAATGCCCCTAGAAAATGGCACCTCTTTAGACGCTAGATAGATACCAACAAACCAGACATAGTGTTTATACAGGAAACAAAGTGGAGCAGGGAAGAACAGGAAAAGAAGATGAGGTTTTGGAAGGGATGGGAGGGGCTCTTTGTGGAATCAATTGGGGCTTCAGGAGGATTGGTTGTAATTTGGAATTCAGCCAAGGTTAGATGTACACTCATTGAGACTAATCAGAATTGGTTGGCGATATTAGTAAGGATTTTTCAAGGTGACTTGGAGTTGAAAATGGTAAATGTGTATGGTACAATGGCAACAGCTATGAAAAGAGAAGTTTGGGAAATGTTAATGACTTTTTTGAAACAGTGTGATGAGGATCGCATCTTGGTAGGTGGAGACTTTAATGCTACAATGAACAACACAGAAAAGCAAGGAGGAATACGAAACTTGACCAGGGTGCAACAGGACTTTCAGGAGTTTTTGGATAATAATTTGTTAAGATAAATATAGACAAAAAATGGTACGTTCACATGGAAAAATCGAAGGTTGGGTCACACCGAAATTACAGAAAAACTAGATAGGTTTTTGATATCTAGGGATTGGTCCCAGACAGCAAGTCTGCTAGAAGCCATGATACTACCCTTTAGTGGATCAGATCACTTCCCAATCCAACTAACAATAGTGTAGGATAAATTCAAAGGGGGATCACCTTTTTGTTTTGAGAAAATGTGGATACAGGAGCCTAAGTTGATGGGGCTGATTTCTAAATGGTGGAAAGAATCATGGGCAGGCAACCAATCCTTTATGTTTTCCTTCCATAAAAATCTCTCCTATATCAAAGCCAAATTGCAAATTTGGAATAAGGAACATTTCAAGAATATCTTTGAGGAGAACGATAAGATAGAATTGGAGCTTAGGGAACTCAATGAGAAAATAATAGAATGTGGTATGGGCCCAGAGGAATACATGAAAGAAAAGGAGTTGAAGAGCAAGCAAGCAGAAATCCTGGCCAGGATTGAATGCCATTGGAAACAAAATTCAAGAGAATTGTGGCTACAAGAAGGAGACAGAAACACAAAGTATTTCCGCAGTACGACTTTGGAAAATAGAAGTAGAAATAGGATTAGTGAACTAGAAAGGGAGAACGGTTCTGTAGCCAGGAGCGAGGAGGAGATAAATCAAGAAGCTATCAGGTATTTTGAAGCCCTTTTCAAATAGGCTAATCAACATGTGGGGGCCGAGAGGAATTTTTTCTTGGGGGGGATTCCAAGTTTAATTTCAAAAGAAGACAATAGGGAGCTTTACAAGCCAATCAGCATGGAAGAGGTAAAAAAGGAAACTTTCTAGTTAGGAGCAGACAAGGCACCTCGGCGAGACGGTTTCCCTGCCATATTTTTTCAAAAGTACTGGGAAATAATCAAGGATGATTTGTTCAAGGCAGTGGAGGAATCAAGGAAAAAGAAAACAATGTTATGGGTGATCAATCACACATTCATAGCGCTCATACCTAAGAAAAAGGAAGCCAAGAACTTGGGGGAGTACAGGCCGATCTCTTTGTGTAATACATTTTACAAGATTATAACCAAAGTAATAGCAAATAGGCTCAATATTGTGATCAAAAAGGTTATTTCTGAAGAGCAGAGTGGTTTCATTTCGGGAAGATTCATAGTGGAAGGCATAATAGTGGCTCATGAAACTATACACAGCAAGGAAAATCAGGTTACCAAGTATGATATTAAAGTTAGACATCCTGAAGGCATACGATCAAGTGGATGGACAATTCTTGGTAGAAGTTCTATATAGATTTGGCTTCGAGAAGAAATGGGTGGACTGGGTTATGAGTTGCATCGTAGCTCCAAGATTTTTAGTTATGGTCAATGGGGTAGCCCATGGTTTCTTCAGTTCATCCCGCAGCATCAGACAAGGGGATCCTTTATCCCCCTTTCTATTTATTATCATGGTGGAGGCTTTGGGGAGGAGAATACGTCAAGCAAGGGTGGAAGGTTCTTGGAAAGGCATCGAAGCGGCGCCAGGAGTGGGGCCAAAAACTCATCAATAATTCGTTGATGGTACCATGCTATTTGGAAAAGCCACAAGAGCGGAGGCTAGGAAAATAAGAGGAGTGTTGGATGAGTATAGTAGAGCCTCAAGACAAGTCATTAATTGGAAAAATTCATCTAAAGTATATTTTCTAAATGTGCAACCCATTTTGCAAAGGGACCTCACCAGAATCTTGGGTGTATGTGTAGCCAGTCTTCCTAGGAGATCTCTTGGCATGCCTCTGTTTGCAGGGGAAAATAAGAAAATTTTGTGGGACAAACTCATAGACAATTGTAAGAAGAAGATGGAACTATGGAATGGTAGGTGGCTAACTTTTGTAGGGAGGTTACTAATGATCAAGGCAATTTTGGCTATGATGCCAGTCTACTCAATGTCCTGTATGAAGTTTTCGGACAGCATAGATGACCAATCAACCAAATCATGTGTAAGTTCTTTTGGAATGGGCTGAATGACATGAATAAGATCCCTCTATTAGCCTAGGATAAGGTATGTAAACCACAACAGTCGAAGGGAGTTGGTATTAGACAATTAAGGATCATGAACCTGGCGATGGGGGAAAAATTGGTATGGATGATGTACACCAATAATAAAAAATGGGATAGACTTTTGAGGAAGAAATATTTGGATTTGAAAGACCCGGATAGTATTGTGAGAACCTTAGACCCACCAAGGGGTTTGACCATATGGAATTTCATATGTGAGAGTAGAGATATCATAACCAAGCATGTCACTTGGGAAGTGCATAATGGCCAGAAGGCATCCTTCTGGAAAGACTCTTGGGAAAGCCATCCAAAGTTAAATGATGTACCTCAGATGGAGGATATTTAGGTAGAAGCAACCAGGGTGTGGGGATCGAAAGTGTGTGATTATGACAAGAGAACCACAAGGGATGGTGTGTGCCTTTGGGAGTGGAAGGATCCCAGCAAGCTCAACGCTCCCCTAGCTCAGAGAAACACTCTAGCAGCAATATTATGGGAGAGAACCTTACCTATTGTTGAAGGAGAGGATGTGTTGAGATGGTGTGCATCTGTAGATGGGGATTATAAGGTTAAGATTGGGTACAAGATAAAAGAGAGGGTGGAACTAGTGCAGCAGTGGTCGAACTCTCTTTTTGGGGCAAAGAGGTACTGCCAAAAGCTGGGGTGTTTTCTTGGCTTGCCACTCAAAACAAGATTCTCACTTAGGATAGATTGGAGAGGCTGGGTTTTAGGGGTCCAAATAGGTGTAATATTTGCAAAAGGAATTTGGAAAACATGGATCACATATTGCTAACATGTCCATACTCTGATACTGCTAGAAATTTGTACTAGGACAATTGGGATTCCAAACCCCTCTTTCTCAAAGCCTGCGTGAATGGTTGATTGCTTGGCCACGAAAGAATAACAAGGGTGTTTTTAGTAGTATCTAGAAAATAGTGCCATCCACAGTGTGTTGGGAACTATGGAAAGAGAGAAACATGAGAATATTTAAGGATCAGGCTATAAGCAGGGAAATTCTGGTGGGGAAAATTGCAAGGGAAATTGTAGAGCTAGTCAACTCGGCAGCCAAAAGTCTATCTATTTCAAAGAACATCTTCACCAACAAGGATATAGAGCTCACAAATAAATTTGTCAGGTTGAGCATTCCCACAATTGTAGGCTCCACAAGTGCAATGCAAAAGGCCGAAATTAGAAGAAGGACAGTATGGCAGAAACCAAAGTCGGGTTGGGTCAAGGTAAATTTT
>VDFB02077259.1:89182-117068 GCA_007258455.2 Sequoia sempervirens
GGACAAGGTGGTTGTATTTCATAATCTAGGATGGCATGTTATTTAAGGGAAGTCAATTGTGTATCCCGAGGAGTTCCATGAGGGAGAACCTGATAAAGGAGAAGCATAGTGGAGGAATGGTAGGACATTTTGGTTAGGATAAGACTATTGCCATTATCAATGAGCATTATTATTGGCCTCAGTTGTCATGGGATGTGAAGAAGTTTGTACAAAGCTGCAGGGTATGTTAGATGGCTAAAGGAGTGAGCCAAAATACAGGCTTATATCAGCCTTTACCTGTACTAGGGAGGCCATGGGAGTTATAAGTATGGACTTTGTTCTTGGTTTGCCAAAGGAAACAACGAGGGAATGATTCAATATGTGGTGGTTGATAGGTTTTCAAAGATGGCACATTTCATTCCATGTCAGAAGACCCATGATGCAGTCCACATTGTTGACTTGTTATTCAAAGAGGTGGTGAGGCTACATGGTCTGCCAAAGAGTATTGTTTCAAATCGTGACACCAAATTTGTGGGGTACTTTTGGAGGACCTTGTGAAAGAAGCTGAAGATAGAGTTGAAGCTTCGGTTCTCACACCATCCACAAACGATGGGCAGACAAAGGTTGTTAACAGGAGTCTGGGTAACCTACGAGATGTTTGGTAGGAGATAAACCCAAGGGATGGGACTTGATCTTACCCCAGGAAAAATTTTCTTACAACAATTCTATCAACAGAAGCATTGGTAGATCACCATTCCAGATTGTGTATGGAGGTAGCCCTAGAATAGCTCCAGAATTGTGGAAGATGGACCAAGAGAAGAAAATAAGTGTTAAAGCTGAAGATTTTGTAGAACACATCAAGGATATACATGAGAAGGTAAGAGAACATATTAAAAAGATGAATATGTAGTATAAGGCTAAGGAAGATAAGAAGAGGAGGTATAAGGAGTTTCAGATTGGTGATGAAGTGATGGTCCACTTGAGGAAAGAAAGGTTTCCAGTGTGAACATATAACAAATTGAAGATGAAGAAGTTCGGTCCCTGTAAAATTTTGAAGAGGCATGATTCAGGAAATGCATATGAGGTAGAGTTGCCAGATGGATTCAACATTTCCCCTATGTTCAACATTTTAAATTTGACAGAGTATCATGAAGGTGGCGCGGAGGAAGTACCAACGATGGAACAGTGTGGTATTTGAGCACCTACTTCAGAAAAGGAGGAGATTGAAGAAATCCTAGATAGTCATGTGGGAAGGAGTACTAGGAACAGGTAGTATGAAGAATATCTGGTGAAATGGAAAGGAAGGCCTGTTGAAGATTCATCTTAGTTGCCTAAGGCAGAGGTTGACCATTTGGGTTTTTCCTTCAGCACCTGAGATGTGACGGGGTCACTTCTCAAATTAACCTGGGTGTCTAATGCAGGAGCATCCAGTGGTGTAAGGGCAATCTTGCATCACCCAAAAATAGTTAAATTTCAAGTTTCTCAATTTTAAGATGTTTTTACATTTTTGGATACCCTTTTCATCATAATGAAATTCCCAATTTAATATTTTTATTTTCTTTTCTTGGTTGGAAAGATATTGCAGTTTTAGTTTCCCAGATTTGCACCTGAAAATCTTTCAAGTTAGATTTGAGGCACTTAGAGTTCCCAGATCAGCCCTAAAACTTTTTGAAATTGGCATAGTGGATTTTTTGCATGTTATTGACTTCGTGACCTTTGCAACGGTTCAAATGGTTCGCGAATCGGACTCCTGGATCAAAAGTTATGGCCCCAGGAAGTTGGCGCACTTTCTAGAAGATACAATTGCAAATGCTCTTTTGAAATTTGAACTTCATGTTGTAAATTTTCAGTGCCAAACCACCTAAACTCAAATTTTAATGTTGTTTTGGCTCCAAACTAAAGAGGATCTCTATTTATGGGTGGGTTTCTAATTTTTGGGTAACTTTTTGGGGACAAGCTCGCATATTGCGAAAGGGTGATTCTGTAGCTTTATGTAACTTGCATGTGTTGTAGAACTTGGGGATTTGAGATCCTCTACATCTAAGAAGCTCCATTTTCTAAATAATAAAGTTATTCTCTTGATTGTGGGTTATTTTCTAAGTCTTGGGCTACGCCCTCATCATTAAAATAAATGAATTTCATGTGTAAGTCGGTTAGTTATTCAGGGTTTGGGTTTGACCAAGGTTGAGTCAAAAGCTAGAGAATAGGTAATTAGGATTAGGAGTTAATTAATCTAAAATTAATTAACTTGGAGGAATTAGGGGAGTTGACATTCAATTTTGAATAACTTGATTTATTAAATTAGATGAGGTGACTTTAGGGTACTTAATTATTTAATTAAATTTGATGAACATTAGTTAGCAGAAAGTGAATTGATCAAATAAACTTAATAATTGAATAAAAGTAGAAATGATGTTAATTGATTAGATTTAAATGCATAATGTCGATTTTCATGTCAACATTTTTCCCCTCTTTGAAGCAACATACCAGTTACATTACTTCAAAGAATGATGTTTCCAAGATCAAATTTAAAAAAAAATAGTTTTTCAAATGTCCCACTATTACCCCAGCAGAAAGAAGTACACTGGAATACTTTCCCCCTAAGATATTAAGCAAAAATTCCTTCCTAGGGATGGGAGCTCAATCTCAATGGGCAGGATGGCTTATGATCCATAGACTAGGGAGAAAGGGGTTGCACATGTAGGTGTGTAGATACTCATTTGGTAGGCCCATAAGGCAGGATTTAGCTATAGGTGTCAATCACGACCAACTTCATTGATAATTTTCTTTAGGTTATTCAAGATAGTTTTATTTGTAGCATCATCTTGGCCATTACCTTAGGGGTAATTTGGGGTGAAGTGATGTTGAATATTGAATTTTTAGCATAGCTCATGGACATCGTATTTTTTGAAGGGTGTTCCATTATCTAATATAAGGGCTTGTGGAACACTATAAAGAAAAATGAGGTAATTATGGGTGTATTTGGAGATCTACTTCCCAGTGATATAGGTCATGGGGATGGCCTCTCCCCACTCTGTGACATATTCTATGGTGGTAGTAATTAACTTGTTCCCATTAGATGAGATGGGTATAATTTTTCCAATGTGATCAAGCCCCCATTGTGAGAAATGCCAAGATGTTACAATTGGGTTGAGATCTTGAGCTGGTGCATGGATGAGGTCCCCATGATGTTGAAATTGCATGCAATTTTAGTTGTAGTTGTGAGCTTCTTCTTACATTGTAGGCTAGTAGTAACCCATCCTCAGCAATTTGTAAGAAAAGATCATACCACTAGAATGTGAACCATAAATACCATTGTGTACCTTAGTTAAAGTAGTCAAAGCTTCCTCGGGATAAAGGCATTAGAAGAGGGTTCCTTTGATACTTCTACAATAAAGGGTGTCTCCTAAGATGACGAAACAGGATGAATTCTTAATAAAGGTTCTTTTGAGATTTGTGGTGATGTCAGTGGGGAGGCCTCCTATTTTTAGGTAGGTGAAGAATATTTCATGGTACTAAAGATCATTGGGACCAATAATTTCACACAAAAACTCATATTTTGGTACCTCTAATGCTAGTATGAGAAGCTTCTCTACAAGGATTTCACGTTTGTGGATATTCCATGGGATATCTAGTAGTGATTTGATTGTAGCCATGGCATCAACTACTCTATTGTTTACCTTGAATATCTACTTAAATGTTATGTCAATGAAGAACTCTTTGAGATCCTCCACCAGCTTCCTATATGGGGTAATTTTTTCATCCTTAGTTTGATATTCATCATTGACCTGGTCGATAATATGTTACGAGTCCCCATAGACCTTGAGTGCCATGATTTTTCAATTTACTACAATCCAAAGTCCTATCACAAGGGCTTTGTACTCTGTAATGTTTTTGGTGCAAGGAAAGGACAACCTATATGATTTTGGGGTACAATCCCCTTGTGGTGTGTTGAAGAGGATTCCTACTCCTGACCCATGCTATATATATGATTCTTCAAAGTATACCTTCCAATGGTCTATGACACTTACATTGAATATTAACTCATTTGGAAATTTTGATACCAATGGACTCTCCACATATATAAGTGCCTTTTCCAATTGATCTATAATTACCTATCCCTTGATAGCCTTTAATTCCATATATTCAATGTCATATTCTTTCAAGATCATGACCCACTTATCCATTCATCTTGTGAGCATTAGTTTACAAAGCAAATACTTTAGGGGGTCTATCTTAGTGATGAGCTTTAATTGATGAGAAAGAGTTTAGTGTCTAAACTTCTCTAAGGAAAACACTACTACAAGATAAGCTTTCTCAATGAATGTGTATATAATTTATCTTTTGTCCCACCAAGGTCCTACTAATATAGTAAATAGCTCCCTCTTTCCCTGTTTCATCATATTGAGCTAGGAGAGCACCAAGGGTTGTCATTGTAGCTGATATCTAGAGGATGAGTGGTTTTTTTTGGATTGGTGGCATGAGGACTCATGGCATTAGCAAGTATTCTTTGACTTGATTGAATGCATGTTCTCATTTCTTATCCAACTTGTATGCTAACCCCTATGGAGTAGATGAGAATATGGGATGGTTTTATCAGCTAACTATGCTATGAATCTGTAGATTGATTGAAGCCTTCCCTACAAACCCCTCATTTGGTTTAGTGTTCAAGGCGCTTTGATGTCCAAAATTTCTTTGAATTTTGTAGGGTCTATCTTGATTCCCCTAATTGATACAATATACCCTAGGAGCTTTCTTGATTGCATGCCAAGAACACATTTCTTAGGATTTAGTTTTACTTTATATTCTTCTAGTATGCCAAATATTGAGCCTAGTTTTGATATGTGGTCTTGACGCTTTCTTGATTTAGCTAGTATGTCATGCACATAGTCGTTTGTGGATATGTGGATCATCTCATGGAAAATCAAAGTCATATCCCTTTGGTATGTGTCTCCAATTTTTTTTAGGGTTCCCAAATGGCATAATATTCCTAACAATAAGTTCCCCATGGACAAGTGAATTTTTCTTTACGTTAGTCATTCTTTGCGATAATAATTTCGTTGTACCCTTTAAACCCTTCCATCAATGATAAAATTTTATGTGTTACCATTAGATCTACAATCATGTATGTGTTTGGAAGAGGGAAATTGTCCTTAGGGAATGCTTTTTTAGGTCCTTGAAGTTAGTAAAAATTCGGATGCCCCCAGTGGGCTTAGAAATAGGTACAAGGTTGGAAACCCATTTAGGATAATTAATGGGTCATATGAAGCTAGTGTATAGGAGTTTCTCTAGCTCAAGTTTGACCAATAATGTGATCTGCAAATGCATCTTTCTCAATTTATCTTATTGGCTTCACCTCTAGATAGATGGATAGATGATGGATTACCACATTTGTATCAAGGTTTGGCATGCCAACATAGGTCCACACAAATTTTTTTTCTCTTTGTTTTAGAAATGCAGCTAGATTTTCTTGTTCCTCAATCAAAAGGTACTCAACATAGAAAGTGATGTGTGGTGTCTCTTCAGTTCCCAAGTTCACTAGGTTGCATTTTTTTACAAGTACTGTTGATTTCTCTTAATGGATGGAACTAAGGGGAATATTGAATCCCTCATTCTTTGGTGCCTCTGAGACATTTTCACCATCATATATGTACTTTTTTTTACTATTTTATGATTTTAAAGTTCCGCAAGGTGGTTTTCACTTAAATATTGAGATATTACTCTTAGATTTTCAATTTTATGAATAAGAGATTCCATTGTTTCCACATAGTATGCATGTGTTTTCAACTTAATGTCAAACCCTATTTTTTGAACTTCATATGGTCGACTATGCCTTAGTCCCATGAATTCTAAGAGAGTCTCATCATTTTTTAACATATCTTAGATCAGTGGTCCTTGTTGGTCAAAATTGATGAGTTGGGGGTAAGTGTGTTTTAGTTCAGTGGCTTGGGTATTTCACTTGAAAGACATGGTAGTGATCATAAAGTGAGAGGAATCCTCATCATATATGATAGTTATTGTGCCATATAAAAATGACCCCTTGTCATTTTCATGGCTTTTAGGTCTTGTTTCAGGATGTTTGATCAATTTTGCTCTAATTTTATCATGTAATATGGATTGAACATGCATATTTAGGTACTAAAATTCAAATAATGACGTCTTTTGAAGGAGTGTTGTCAAACATTTCTACACTCTTCTAGACTCTATTCTTTACAATTCACCTAAAAATCACCTTTTCATCACTAAAAAAGTCCTATTTTGAAGTGTTGTAAAGTATTCTAACAAGGAATCATGCTTTTCTAGGAATAATTTCACTATTTATCCCTTTCTTATGCTTTATTTGACCATTTTATGCCCCTATATGATTTAATTGAGTGTATTTTTGAATGTTAATCTGACAAACAACATTAAATACAAGATAATTCTCCACACCCATTATTAGGTCCTAGGTGGCACCCATTCGCCATGGGTGGAGAATGAGTCCCCCTTAGCTCCAAATTCAAAAAATTTCAAAATTTCTTTCAGGTTTTTATTCAAAAACACTTGATGTTAGCCTATGATGAGGTACGAATATGTTACTAAGGCACAAGATTGTATAAATAAATGATTTTCACCCCATTTTAGAGACTCCAACATTCACAATCATATTCAAGTAATCTCAACCATTCAAGCATCTTACAACATTTTATCAAGCATTATTCAAGCATTTTGGAGCATCCATTGACACTACTTTATATTTTCATCATTAAGGGTTTGGTAAGTTTGTAGAATTTGCATGTTGTTAGTTTATCATTCTCTTGTATTTCATTATTTTATTAGGGATTTGATTACCAAAGTGGGTTTTGACCAAGGAAAACCCCTATTTGCTAGCCCTCAACCATTTTTCCCCTCTTGCATGTGTGTTTGCAAACTTTTGTGTGTAGATTTAACATGCATTTAGGTGTTAATGATTGGTCAACAAGTCAACTAGGCGCTTTAAGGCATATCAACTCTATTTCAAGCTTGAAGAAGATTTCTTGTCTATTTCCCGCAAAATTGACTTTGATAACCCAACAAGCATACATTTCTAGATCTAGTATTGTAGAGTTGTCTCCCGATTTCTCATAATTTTGGGAGAGAATTGATTTTCCAGTAGTAGCGAATGATTCCCACCTTAAGACTAGAAATCTAAATTTTGTTAGATTTTGGGTCCTGACAGTCAGAAAACTATGTTTGATAGTAGCGGGACTACATCACCACCCTGAACAAATGATCCCCATTGTTCATTTCTAATAACTTCAAATAACATTCACAACATTCCACATTTCTCAAATCTTGCCCATGTGCACTATGTTTCATCTTGAACCATAGATTTTTGGGTTCCTATGGACTTCTCTAGCTCTTCTAGGGTTTTTCACCTAAAAGGAGAGAGATAGGGCCCAAAAAAGCTAAGGGTTCATTCAAATAATGTTATGTGTTATGTTGTATAAGAAAAATGATATGAAAACAACACACTATGATATGAAAACAATGACCTAATGATGAAATAATGTAGAATACAAAGAAATGAAATGAAACAGAGTGCACCTGGATAAGATTTTATGAATCTCTAATATTGTGAATGCTATCTAAAGTTACCGAATTTCCACAGTGTGACTCATTCACTCGGGGTGGTGAATTAGTCCTGCTACTAGTGAAAAAGTGTCAGAAATAGGTTTGTGACTATAGGGATCCAAAATATGAAAAATTCATATTTTTTAGTCTTAAGGTGGGACTCATTCACCACTTGTGGTGAATTATTTCTCCCAAAATTCTAAGAAATCAGGAGACAACTGTGCAACACTAGATTTGGAAATGTCTATTTTTCGGGTTGCTGAAGTCAATGCTCTAGGAAATGGACAAAAAACCTTTTTCAAGATTGAAATAAGGTTTATTTGAATTGAAGAACTTAGGTGACTTGTTGAACAATATTCAACACCAAAAATCCTGTTAAATCTTAATACAAAAGTCTACAAACACACATGTAATAGGGGAAAATGGTTTAGGGTTAGCGAATAGCAATTTTCCTTGGTCAAACCCCACTTTCGATAATCAAACCCTTAATGAAACAATGAAATGAAATAAAATGATAAACTAATAACATGCAATTGCTATTAACTTACCAAACCCTTGATGATGCATATATGAAGTAATGCCAGTGGATGCTCTAAACTACTTTAATATTTCTTGATAAGATGTAGTAAGATGCTTGAATACTTGAGATGATGTGTGAATGAATGGGGTATGTGCAGGATCATGATGGGCCAAAAAGTAGCAATATGATGGGTATGTGGCTGATGATTATTTTTTTACCCAAAATTGATGAAATGAAGAGGGTTTTTAAAGGAGATTCTCAACTTCCCATCAATATAAATTATGCTTTACTTTTAATTTAATAAGTAATTATTATTTGTTTTATATTAAAATTACAACTAAAGTCCCGATTGATAGGCTGATTGAAAAACATCTAAATCTTTCAAAAAATATCACATTTTTTTAATCCAAAACATGTGTCACATTCTACGCTTCACATACTATAGGATTAAAAAAGGAAAAATATAATTTCATTAAGTTTTGACCAAGTTAAGGTGGTCAGACATACGAGTTTGAATATTTTTAAAAAAATTGTAATAAAAAATTCATAATTATTTATATACTTGGAAACAAATTACAAAAAAATATGCATCACATTAGGGAATGAGTCCTCTACTTATATCCAAAATCTTATAAAAAAATATTATCATTAAATTATTGTGCTTAGGGTGGCCAGACAGACAGCTACTTATTTTTTCCTTGAAATTTAAGTACCACTGCACTGAAATTTCAAATTTTTACCAAATAGATTTTCTTAAAAAATAAACAAACCTAGTAGTTTAGAAACTACATTCAATTTAATATAGATTCTATTCTTACATATTTTTGAAATAATATAGATAACTTATTCAAATTTTTACGTCATGTTGCCTAACTCTAATTTTTCTAAATTTTTTGCCACTTAAGGGCCTATTTTTTGCATGATGATCCTGCACATATTGAATGCTTGAATGAATGAGATTGTAGGAGGGGTAAAATGAGGTGAAAATCACTTATTTATACTATCTTGTGCCTTAGTTACCTATTCAGACCTCATCACAGGTTGAGATCAAGTGATTTTGAATAAAAACCCAAAAGGAAATTTTAAAAAATTTAAATTTGGAGCCAAGGGGCTCTCATTTGCAACCCATGGAGAATGGGTCCCACCTAAGAATTGAAAAATGGGTGTCAGGAATTATCTTTCATTTAATGTCATTTTTTGGGCTTACATTCAAAAATACACTTAATTAAAGCATATGAGGGAATAAAGGGACCAAATAATGCACAAGAAAGGGATAAATAGTGAAGTTGTGCCTAGAAAAGTGTGAAAGCTTGTTACAATACTTTACAACACTTCAAAATATGACGTTTGTAGTGATGAAAAGGTTATTTTTAGGTAAATTGTAATGAGTAGAGTCTAGAAGAGTGTAGAAATTTCTGACAACACTTCAAAATACCTTCACAAGACATCATTATTTGAATTTTAGTACCTAAATATGCATGTTAAAGCCATGTTATGACATAAAATTAGAGAAAATTAGATCAAACACCATGGAAAAAGACCTAAAAGGCCATGAAAATAATAAGGGGTAATTTTTCTATAGCACATTTAGCCCCCACTTTAGTGAGAGGATGAACTTGCTTCAAACTCACACTAAAGTAGCCATGAACATTGAGAGGAGGGTTCAAATGAACTTGCATTAGAAGGATGGAATAACAACAATCAAGAGGGATGATCAATCCCCCTAGATGAAAATCCCATGGAAAACTAAGCATAATAACAAAGGAACACAAAAGTGAAAGATAAAGAATCAGATGAAGCTTTGATCATTTTTCCAACTAGTTGTGGATTATATCTAGGCTAAAAGAGAATTTATACTCACTTTGGGGTGACATAACTCATAATGGTCTTCCAGGTGAGAAGGCCTAAATGTACTCACTCTGGGGCCATGAAACTTTTGATCATCTATGGGGTGAGAAATCCATAAAGGTAAGATACATATGATAGTTGGTATGCACTCACCAACACAAACGTGGCTATGGGGAAAATTCATGTCGGTAGGTGGGCTTCACACTCAACCATATCAAAGTTATACCTCCTGATAACTTAAACAAGGTGCCACAAGGAAAAATGAAATGTCAGTTTGTGCTCAAAGAGACAAGAAAAGATTTGTATGCTTAGAACTCATGAAGAAAAAACAAAGGGTACCACAGTCATGCAAGTTGTGTTATGCAATGTGGCAAAAAGGTGAAATGTAAGGTAGAATGAAAAAGATGTTCAAAGGAGTCTTGTTAAGTTTATGCAAGGTCATTCACTTAGGGAACATTGTATCTAATGTCTCCAAGAGAGGACCAATCAAAGAATAGCATATTCTCAACTTAGGGGATGCAATGCATCACATCAGACCACCAAGAGGAATGTAATATGCTAAGATAGATCACACTTATGGAGGAAATCACACCCAATGTCATCCACAAAGTGACAAACACATCACATAAATTACAAGGCTACACTAGGAACCAAGAGTACAAATAAATTATGATAATGTATGCCCTCCACTTTAAAGGAATTGTGACACATCGTTTTGTGAGCAATTACTTTAAAGTAGCAAAGGGAAGAAAATGCAAAAGGAAAACAAAACATGAGAACCAAGTTGGAAAGCCCTATGCCAAGTCATATATTTCAAAGTTAGGTTGCATGATGTCAAGGAAAATGAAATATACAAAATAAAAGGGAGTTTCCCCCTAAAAAGGAAAGCACACAAAGCACATAAGGGATCTATGGATTTGGGGTTAGTATATTCATTGCTTCAATATTTTTATGAAAGATCTTGGAATTTTCATCATTCCCCAAAGCACATAGAACTAGAAGAATGACACAAAGAGAGTGAAAAGAAAAAGAAAACGAAAGTTTGTTTTGAGTCAACATGGAAGAGACATTGCAGTTTGAATGCATTGCATCATCCCCAAAAGGAAAACATAGGTGAAAAGAAAGAAAATGAAAAAGAAAAAGAAAAGTGAAAAATATTTTGGGTCAACATGAAGGAGACATTGCTATCTCAATGCCTTGCATCATCCCTAGAAGGAGAAACAAAAAACAAAAGAAAAAAAAGATAAGTAACTTTTGGGTCAACATGGAAGAGATATAGGGAATCTCTACACTTTTTTTCATCCCCAAAAGAAGAACACAAAACTAAAATGAAAAAGACAAGGATGCACAACATATAGAAGAATAGAGATACAAATAGAAGTGTACAAAGAGAATGAAATGTGAAACACACGATATGGGGGAACACAAGACAAACATTAAAATGAAAATAAAAATATAAATACAAAAAAGGCTAGCTAGGTGGAGGAAAATTAACCATCTAACAAGTCATCTACTTCACAATCCTATTCAGTTTAATGTGAGGGTGGTTGAATATCCAAAGGGAGAATCACAAGTGTCAAACTAGGAGTCATACCAAGTTCTTCAATTGGTGGTGAGGATTTATCTTTTAAGCTCATTGTAGATGAAAATAAAGAGTTTAGGTCATTGTGCACTTCTTCATCTATTTTGGAAATCTTTGTGTTGTCATCATCATCAAGATTAATGATGATGGGAGGATGAAGGGCGATTTCTAAGGATAGATGGAGAAAAAGTTGTGGTTGTTGGAATTTTTTTTTTGTTTTAAAAGTTGAACTAGACTATCTTGTGGTAGATCAGGAGAAGGATGGGGGTCATCTATTACTTTTGTCAAAGGTTGAGGTTGATTTTATTTATTTTCTCCTAGTCAAGATTGATGAGTAAAGAGATAATGACAATGCCTACGTACCCTAGCACTATGGTTTCATTTAATTATTTTTTGGATTTGTTGAGGTGTAAGAGCGGATTGAGTCATCATAGGTTTTTTTGCTTCTAAAAAGGGAAGAATAGGAGAAACAAAAGAAGACAGGTCAACTGATTTCTCTTTTGCTTTATACACTTCTTTAATGTGAGGAGGCATGAAATGATTTGTTTCATTTTCCCTTGGTCATTTAAATGATGACGGGGAAGTATCTAAGGGTGGTTGCTCATGAGGTTTTATGGTTTGTTCAATGTCAGACTCAGATTGAAGCATAGTTTCATCTATGAAAGGAGGTGTGGAAGTTAATGAGGACGTGTTATGAAGAAACAATTCAGCTATGCGTTTGGATTTGAAATTTTGGTAGGTTATTAAAAATAATTCCTTTTGATGGGTGATCGATTCCATTGGTTCAGGAAAAAAGGGGGTATGTGCAGGATCATCATGGAAAAAATAGGCCCTTAAGTGGTGAAAAAATTAAAAAAAATAGAGTTAGACAACTTGACATAAAAATTTGAATAAGTTATCTATATTATTTCAAAAATCTGTAACAATAGAATCTAGATAGAAAATTGAATTTAGTTTCTAAACTACTAGGTTTTTTTTTTAAATCTATTTGGTGAAAATTTGAAATTTCAATGCAGCAGTACTTAAATTTCAGGGAAAAAATAAGAAGTAGGTGCATGTCTAACCACCCCAACCACAATAAAATGATAATAATTTTTTATAATATTTTAGATATAAGTAGAGGACTCATTTCCTCATGTGATGCATATTTTTTCATAATTTTTTTCCATGTAAATAATTAATTATGAATTTTTTATTATAACTTTTAAAAAATATTAAAACTCATATGTCTGACCACCTTAACTTGGTCAAAACTTCATGAAATTCAATTTTGTTTTTTTAATCCTATAGTATGTGAAGCATAGAATGTGATGCATGTTTTGGATTCAAAAAATGTGATACCATTTGAAAGTTATAGATGTTTTTCAATCATCCTATCAATCAAAACTTTAGTTATAATTAAAATAGAAAATGAATAATAGTTATTTATTGAATTCAAAGTAAACCATAATATATATTGGTGGAAAGTTGATAATATCCTTTAAAAACCCTTTTCATTTCATCAATTTTGGGTAAAAAATGGTCATTAGCCACACAGCCTATGTATACCCATCATATCGCCACTTTTTGGCCCATCATGATCCTACACATACCCAAGGCTTCTAAGGAAAAGTTACCTTTAGACGATAAGTGATTAAAGCCACTATGAAGTATGGTAAATATTTCATTGTCATGTGGAAACTTCAAACACTTTTGAACCATTGATGGGACTACTTTCATTGAGCAAAGCCAAGGATGGTCTAGCCACAAATGAAATTGGTCAAATTGTGGAATAATTGAAAATGTTACATCCAAAGTTTTAGGTCCTATGTGTAAGGAGAGTACGATCGATCTAATCATATGGCATGAAAAACCAGTATTTGTCTTAATCCATGCTATTGGTTTATTATAATCATCTCAATATAGATCATGTAATACTAGAAAATCCTCTATCATCATGTTCTCACCACAAGTGAGATCTATTAATATCCCATTAGTGGGCTTATCATAAATTCTACCAGCTATGTAGAGAGGACCATTAGGAAGTTCTTGTAATATATCTTTAGTAGGAAAAAATAATATCAAGAGATTTAGTGGTTTGGTCCTTATGAGGGACAATGTTTATCATAGCCACACGTTTATTTGTAGGACTATCTTGAGTAAAAGGTGGAGTTGTGTCATCTTGTTCATTATTTGTATCAACATTCATTACATCAATATTTGAAGGTTCACTAGCCATAATAAATGAGTAGTGTATTTAGGCATGGGATTGGTGAAAATTTGCAAATTTGGGTTCGAGGATGCAACAGATTTATTTCCTTGATCATTAACACCCACAATGGAGAAGTGGCCTAAATCAATGAGGTCTTGAACTAAATGTTTTAGATGCTTGTAGTGTTTAGTTTCATGTCCATTTTGGTGATGAAAATGACAATAAGAATTAGGTTTAAAGGTTGGTGGTAAGGGATGATTTGAATCAAGTGGTTTAAAGGGTGGCAAAGTGTGCATGTGTTATTAAAGTAATTGGTGCATTTTTTATGGAGGGTATCAAGTAAGGGAGTAAATTGTCTCTTTGGGTCCCAATAGGTATAAGGAACTACTGCTAGTTAATGGACTCCACTTGATTTTGAACTAGTTGAGTTTGTTGTTGTTGTGAAGGAAGAAAAAACTATAAAAAGCCTCTATTTGGTTTGTGAAATTTTTGTGTGTTATTTTGGTTTTGGTTGTTGTGTTTGGGATTTTCAACTTAGTTAGAATTGGATTTTGAATCACAACTTGAAATTGGGTTATTGTATTCACACAACGTTGTACACAAATGCATGAATGAAGGGAATTTTATCATAGTTAGTTTATCCTGAAGGTTTTTTTTCAAGTTTTTGATAAAGATATTTTATCATTAGGAATCTTGATATCAATTTGAGCATACAAGGATTTGTATCATGTGATAAAATTAGCTACTTTTTCATTTGTGTTTTGTCTACATCTTATGAGGTCCGCCATTGTCTTTTTAGGTTTCATGTGACCTTGAAAGTGACTTATGAAAGAATCCACCAATTCATTGAATGAACAGATGGAATGATTTGAAAAGTTGGAAAACCACTCTAATGTAGTATCTTTAAGGGTTCTTGGAAACAATTTGGCTAAAAATTTATCATCAAGGCCAAAATAACTATGTAAAGTTGTATAAGCATTAATATGGTTGATAGGGTATCCTTTACCTAAGTATTTCTCAATTTGAGGCATTTATATCCCTTGTGACATTGGGATGCATAATATTTCTAAGGATAACAGGCTGATACGAAAATAATATGTGAGTGGAGCAGTTTGACCTTGGAAAATGGTGGAAAGTTGGTGTTGCATGGAAGAAACGGTGTTAAGGAGTTGTGTAAGAACATGGTTGGGGTAAGTGTATTGAGGTGGAAGAGAAAATCATGATGGAGTGTAAGTGATGTTAGGGGAAGTGAAAGGGATACTAAGGGGGGTGAAGGTGGTGGAGGGGACTTACGATGCCACAAGAGAAGTAGGAATTCTAGTTGGAATCAGGAAAGAAGTAGCCACATAATTAACTTGGTGCATAGTTGTGGTCACTTGCGGATTGGTATAAGTTGGTATGGATGTTATGGTTGAAGGGGGAGCAACTTGAGGTCCTAATTTGCTTATAGGAATGCTTGTAGATTGGGTATTAGAAGAGGCATGTTTATTAATGTAGAGTCTTGTTGTAATTGTGCAAAATCCTCATGAATATTAATGACATTTTTTTGTGCGAGGGAGTTGTTTTGGGTGTCAACATTCATTGGATGGAAAGGTGGAGGAATAGAAGTGGTATTTTCAATGCTTAATGCACCATTGTCCATACTAGGAGTAGGATATTTTGAGATCCCAATGTCCACAATGAAAGTGCTATTATGGGAAGCCATGAGTCTAGAACTTTGTCTCCCTAGAGTATTATCAATGGGGCACCAAAGACTCATACAAGTACCATGAAGAATGGGGTGAATGCAAATGCAAATAATAGAAATTCTGATAATTGTAATAGAGAACCAACTATAGAAAACAAAAAGGTAGACAAATGCTAGAAAAAATGCCATAAATGTTGTTTGAAAAGTGTAGAGGGACTTATTCACCCAAGGTGGCGAATGAGTCCCAGTGTGATGTTTTTTGGTGTTTTTAGAAATTTAAATACGATTTTAATGTTCTGCATAATGCAATGAAGGATGTAGAATGCAGATGTTTAGTTTTTCAAATAATATGCAATGCAAAAATGAAATCTAAATGAAGCTTTTACTAATGCAATATGAAAAGTCCTAGAAAGTAAAAAGAGCAAAACAATGTCCTAATTGAATGTTAATACAAGTGTACTCTAGGATGCAATATGAAAATGAAATTAGAAATTTAAAGTGTTTAAAATGTAGGTTCACCAAAATGAATTGTATATTTTTAGGTTCATATGGACTTCTCTAGCTCTTCTAGGGTTTTTCACTTAAAAGGAGAGAGATATGACCTAAAAATGCTAAGGTTTCATTCAAATAATGTTATGTGTGATTTTGTCTAAGCTAAATTAAGTTAAATAAATTCAATTAAGTGATTCAAATGAATGATTATGAATGCAAAACTAAGATTTAAAGTATGCTGGAAAACACATTGTGATCTCCAAACAGTGAACTAAATGAGGAAATAATGCATAACAAAAATAAATGAAATGAAACAGAGTGCATCTGGGTAATATTTGATGAATATGGAATGTTGTGAATGTTTTCTGAAGATATTTAATTTCCACAATGGGTATCATTCATCCAGGGTGGTGAATAAGTTCGGTTACTGGTGAAAATGTGTCAAAAATAAGTTTTTGACTGTATAGATCTGATATATGATAAAATTCAGATTTTTCAGTCTTAAGGTGGGACTCATTCACCACTGGTGGAACATTAGTCCTCTCCCAAAATTATTAGAAATCAAGAGAGAAATCTGCAACACCAGATCTAGAAATGTTTGTTTATTGGGTTGTCGAAGTCAATTATATAAGAAATGGGTAGAAAACCTTCTTCAAGCTTGAAATAAGGTTGATTTGACTTGAAGCACCTAGTTGACTTGTTGACCAATCTTCAACACAAAAAATCTTGTTAAATTTGCACACAAAATTTTGTAGACATACATGCAATAGGGGGAAAATGGTTGAGGGTTAGTGATTAGGGGTTTGCCTTGGTCAAACCCCACTTTTGGTAATCAAACCATTAATGAAACAATGAAATGAAAGAGAATGATAAACTAATAACATGCAACTGCTATCAACTTACCAAACCCTTGATGATGCAAATTTGATGCAATGTCAGTGGATGCTCCAAAGTGCTTGAATATTGCTTGATAAGATGTTGTAAGATGCTTCCATACTTGAGATTGTGATGTGTGACTAAATGTTTGAATGAATGAGATTGTAGGGGGGGTAAAATGAGGTGAAAATCACTTATTTATACTATCTTTTTCCTTAGTTACCCATTCATACCTCATCACAGGCTGACATCAAGTGGTTTTGAATAAAAATT
The DNA here is from genome assembly GCA_007258455.2 of Sequoia sempervirens. Taxonomy (NCBI): domain Eukaryota; kingdom Viridiplantae; phylum Streptophyta; class Pinopsida; order Cupressales; family Cupressaceae; genus Sequoia; species Sequoia sempervirens. The sequence continues at coordinate 106,224 of VDFB02077259.1, forward strand.
GGAAAGGAAATTTTAAATTTTTTTAATTTGGAGCCAATGGGGACTCATTCGCCACCCATGGTGAATGGGTTCCACCTAGGACCTAAAAATGAGTGTTAGGAATTATCTTGCATTTAATGTTGTTTGTTGGGCTTACATTAAAAAATGCACTTAATTAAAGCATATGAGGGCATAAAGGGATGAAATAAAGCATAAGAAAGGGATAAATAGTGAAGTTGTGCCTAGAAAAGCATTAAAGCTTGTTACAAGAATTTACAAAACTTCACAAAACCTACACAAAACATTATTATTTGAGTTTTAGTAGCTAAATATGCATGTTCAAGCCATGTTACAAAATCAAATTAGAGTAAAATAGATGAAAAACCATGAAACAAGATCTAAAAGGCCATGAAAATGATAAGGGTCCATTTTTCTATGTCACACATCCCATTTCTTTCTACTTTTCATTCCATTCATCTTTTAGTTCATTGTTTGCATATCATATTATGTGTTTTCCAATATAGCCTAAATCTTAGTTTTGCATTCATAATTATTCATTTAAATCTCTTAATTGCATTTTGTTCATTTCATTTAGCTAAGATAACATCACACATAACATAATTTGAATGAACCATTTAGAATTTTTGGCCTAAGCTCTCTCCTTTTAGGTGAAAACCCCTAAAAGAGCAAGAGAAGTGCATGGTGCCAAAAAACTATGGTTCATTTTGGTGAACCCACATTTTTAAAACTTTGCATTTTTTATTTCATTATGTTCAAGATTACACTTGCATCAACATTCAATTAGGACATTGTCTTGTTCTTGCATTCTAGGACTTTTCATATTGCATTAGTGAAAGCTTTTTTTAGATTTCATTTTTGCATTGTATATAATTGAAAAACTAAAAAACTGCATTATGCATCCTTAATTGCATTTTTTAAAGCATTAGAATCATTTTAAATTTTTTGAAAAACACAAAACAATATCATATTGGGACTCATTCGCCACCCTAGGTGAATCAGTTCCTTTGCACTTTTTAAAGAGCATTTCTAGTATTTCTCTGACATTTTCCTGAATTACAATTTTCTATAGCTACTTCTCTATTATACGGTGTGCCCTTAGTATGCACGCCCCGTTTGGAATGGGGACCATCTTTTCTTTCACCTTATCGGGTCATTTTTTTTGTCGCCTCGTTCCGCATGCCTCCCTTTTTGATGTCTCAGGTGGTCGATGTCACTTCAAAGTCCCATCATAAATCAACCATGCCCTCCCCTTTTGGTTTTGCTATGTTCCAGCACTTCATAGGGTCCCTTTAGCTATTTGGCCCTGAAAACGGCCTCGGGCACTTCTGGGCCCGGGAGTCCGAGATTCCCTCTTCGGGTTTCCCCTCTGGAAATGTCGTTCCTTGCGGTGTTCGTTGAGCGTCCTTCCGGACCTCGGGGTCTAACCCGTCGCCCTCCGTCTAAGCTTGTTGAAAATTTTTTTGGCGGCATTCTGCCATCCAGACCCTGAACCCCAGATTTCCTCCTTCGAGGTTCCATTTGAGTTTCGCCATCCATGACGGCATACTTCCTATGGTGCCCCGCTCCCCGGGTTCCACCAGCCCTTTTCGCTGTTCGAAGTCGGTACCATCCCCTGTTTGCTGTGGGGTCTTCCGGGCCCGACTGTCCAAAATTCTGTCTCTAAAATTCCATGATGGTTCCACCATCGGTGACAGCGGATCCTTGATGGATCTCCACCCTTCGGGCCCTAGCCCGCTTCTCACCGCTACCATTCAAACGAATGAAACTTCAACGACTGCCATCACCGACTTTGAATTCACCAACTTTTTTTTGCAGTCGTACCTATAATAAATGCGGACATTCATGGCAGTTTGGGGTATAAAATGCCCAATCCGGCCAGTCATTTTCATCAAACAGGATTGGAGCGAATTGGAAAAGCTATCATCTGGATCCCACCGTCTTCGGCATCATCGTGATCATTGCCCTCGACATCATTCCAACAAACGTTGGTGGATCCCACATCTCCCCACTTGGCATATTTGAGGTAGGCCATCCATCTGCCATTCCTGAGGTTCGTTTCATCATTTCGAGATATCTAAATGAATGAACAAATCATTAGGAAGACATAAGTGATAGAGCATAAAATCGCGTGCCAAACCCATATGTTAGAAAATTGAGAAAACCTTTAGGATGCTCTCCTCGCCGATCCAGAGTTTCTCCCGGTCGCGGCTACTCTTCACGTAGGGAAAACGTCTGCCCCGGTCCTGAAACCCACCTTGACCGTCCGGTTTCAAAACTTCGATCACCTGCCGACGGCGACGTCGATCTCCGAGCCTGTCCCATCAGACTTCTCCGTTTGGATTTTCGCTTGTGTGCCGCCTTTTTACTCACTGCAAAATCCTCCCCGCCTCTCGGCTGTCGGACCCCGACCATCCCCTCGCTAAAGAACTTCAAACTCAACATGCATCCTATTGCCCTCTCAAGCCCCGGACCTGGAGTTCCTCCTCCGGGGTTCCACCTATGCTTCGCCATCCGCGAAGGCGAACATCCTGCGGCATCCTGGCCCCCGAGCTCCGCCTTCGCTTCTGCTGTTGACCTCTGGCGATTAAAATTTATTACGTCGTTGGCACCTTCGAACCCCAGGTGTCAGGCCTCTAAGCCTCATTTTCTACTACCCCCGTGCGAATCTCATCGATGCCTTCCGTGCTCTAGACCCCGCCTTTCGCCCCGCCATTCACTGGTCTTTTCGCATCCGCGCCCTTGGGACTTCTCAAGCCTTGGTGTCCGGACTTCCATTCTCAGAAGTCCACCGCTCTCCTGTCGTCGGGGAAATTCCACCCCGTCCTTCCGCTCACTGGATCCCAAAGCTTCGTCTGTTGTGGGATCTCACAAAAACTTTGAACAGTCGTCTGCTCGCCGGGCCCCGCATCCTAGGATTCACATCCTCGCCCACCATTCCAAACGTAAAACCTTCTGCTGGGCACTTGCTCCCAGACTTCCCCTATCGGACTTCCGTCTAATGTTGGCCGTCTCAAATGACGAAGTTCGTGCATCTTTCTAGTGCCACCGGCCCAAGCCCTTGAAAATGAATTAACACATGCCAGCTGTAATTTGGCCCTCTAGGCCTCAGACCCTAGACTTCAGTCCTTGGATTTTCGTTAGCTTTCTGCCCCTCCAAAGTGCTATCTCCCAAGAGCTTTCTAGCTTGAGACCTCTGAGCTCTCCTAAATCGATCCAAACAATCCCAAATCTGGAATCTAACTTTGACCCACGTGCTGAATTCTGCTCATTTTCATCATGAGCTTCTTTACATATTAAAATTTGACCAAAGAAAGTCTTTAGGAGCTTTCCGTTGCGTTTTCCCTCCCAGACAGCATTCCTACCAGGGAAGTCCGGCCCTCTAGGCCCAGATTATCCAAATGCCCTTAATGAAAGATCAATAACATCTAAAGATGAAAGTTCACGATATGCTTGATTGATTGGTTGAAATGAATATTATTTTCAAGATATGGACTAACATGAATGCTTTTGTGATCCATTGTGCTAACTTTGTCCTTGTCTGCAGAATATATGGAATTGGGTGCAAGAACTTCAGGGGCATCCGCCGAATGGGAAAAAGGAAAGAAGTCAAGGAGGACCCCTCGGGGGAATGAAGACAAACACCAGATGAAGTACCAATTCCAAGGCGAGCCGCTCCACTCAAAGGTCACAACAAATTTGAAAGAAATCACTGATAGTAATATTGGCCAGGTAGATATAGATGAATTCACACAGAGAGTCAAAGTCAAGTCAACAACAAAGAATTCTAAACTGATAAGGTAGAGTGGAATAGCTAAGGCTGTTGGTTTCCCTCCATCTCTTGTGGTGCCTAAATTAGTCATGGCTTGCCGAGAAGCCTACTGGACAAATACAAGAACAATTGTCGATAAGGAGGGAAACATCCTCATAGACATCTAGCCAAAAGGGATAACCAAGACCTTCCACATTCCCACATTCCAATAGATGGAGGTCCCCATAATAGAAGAATGTCAGGCGGCGTGGGATGATAACCCAACAAGATACAAGAAATCTATAAATTTGCATTGGCTCAAGGAAAAACGGGCCAAGCACTGCGAAAGTTCCTCAAGAGCTTTTTCGTAGCGATTTCCACGAGGATTACCACGACCTAGTAACCATGTTGAGGAGGGTTATGGGTGTTCCAATGGCCACCTACTTCTAGGAATGGATGGCCTATTTCATTGAACAGATCCTGCATGGGAACGAGGACATCACAACCAAGGTTTCATTCTACTAGGGCGAAATCATAAGCAACTGCTTCCATGAGTAATTTGTCAACGTGAAGAAGAGCTCCAAGTTTTATATGATCTCCTACCTTGTCTATTCCTTTGTGGATCAAAGGTAGTATAGTGGGTTGTTTGTAGCACCCGATCAGGGGCAGAAGCGAGGACTTAAACCATTTGATAAGTATCTGCAACTCTAGTACCAGAATTTCAAGAAAGATTACTGCAGGGTTAATGACACCTTCATTGGCCATATCATCAGATTGGTCATTGGAGACTTCAAGAGGAGGGTCTCCCATAGTGCCAGGGTGCTTCTAAAGTAATATACTTTTCTTTTCATCTAGTATCTAAAGTTTACGTATATCTGGGCCCAGGGCTTCACTGAGAGGCCGAATAGATTGCCTCGGTACCCCAACGACAAGATCATCCTCTTGGAGCTTTCTCAGCAGCTCTAACACCTACAAGCAATCTTCAGCAACAAGCACATAGTAGGGATCTCCTACCCCATGACCCTTAGCTAGGGCATGTACCAATTACAGATGTCACAATGTGCTAGTAACTCTGAGAAGGAACTGAAGGAGTAACATTTTGACTGGCATATTGCTCACCCATGGATGGACCCGCATGGTCATGTTAGGAAGGCACTAGGGCTAGCATATGCCCATCAATATCACATTGAGGATTTTTTGGCCAACTGCCAAGATGACAAAGAAGTGCGTGCAAGGCACTACATCCGCATGACGGTACTATTCCTAAGGAGGGTGCAACCATTCCCGATGCTGGACCAAGTCGAGGAAGACGAGTCCACAATCATGCATCTGAGGTACCCTACGGTTGCCAATCTACCAATATCGTCGATCGACTGGGATGAACAGGACGTCGATGACCTAGACACCATAACCCAGCCAATCTTAACTCATACCAAGAGTGGATTGATGGGTAGGTGGCTCATTTAAAGCGGCAAGGAGTAGTCATAACCTATGAGGGACTCAAAAGTGAGCCAAGTGCCATAGAGGATGTTGCTGCCACCACGTCAACTGGTGGGACCTCTAAGTCTCCTCCCGTCACTAGATCCCAGAAAAGAAAAGGACCAGAGATCGCGCAATCTCTAGACCTTAAGGCCCCTACAAAGAAAGAAATGGGAGGCTCATAACCCAAAAGGCTTAAATAGGCAGAAGGTGCAGAAGAATCCTAGCCTTCATTGGCTCTCCCTGCCCCTCCTGTTGGACTGCCCACTTCCCTGGCCATGGTCACCGCTTCCCCTCCGGCAGTGGACATTTCTGTCCATCTTGCCCATTTGCCTCTGGCCGAATCGGTAATAATCATTGACTCCTCTTCTGGCATGACTAATCCCCCTTCAACTGCTGCCATGTCACCAATCACATCGCTCCCCCTGGCAACCATAACATCGCCTATTCCCGTTGCCACTATGCTAGAGGCTTTTACAAGGCATATGCAGAACCTTCCCCCTCAGCTCTCCCAGATCTTAATGGATCCAACTCTCCAAGCAGCCCTCGCCCAAGTCCTTGCAACGGTTGAACTGTCACAACCACTGATAGGGCCACTAGCTATGGAGTCCACAATGCTAATTTCAAAGGAGTTGGAGGAGCGAGAACAAAAATCCTCAAATTCTATCGAGGAGCAGGATGATGAGTATCATGAGCACCCTGAGTACAAGCACCGAACCATTGACAAGGTGGTTTATGAGGAGGAGGAGACAGGCTCTTTCGAGAGTGGGGATGAAGAGGGTGGCTCGGGTGCTAAGGAAATCATTTAGACCTTTGATGAGGACCTTGAGGAAGAAATGTCACAACAATTGAAGAAAGTTGGGACAGAGGCGGAAGGGTCACCACATGGTGAAGAAGGGCGGCCCCCAGAAGAATAGCAGAAAAGGACTTAACCAAGGCCAAGACCCATGTTGCCAAAAGCCCTGAGGCTGAGGGTACTGAGGAGAAGAAAGAAGAAGAAACAACAAGGGAAGAAAGCCCCATCCAATAACCATCCACCAGGCTACCTGTCAGACACTTCGTATTCGTTCATGACTCCAATGAAGAGGAAGAGGATGCTACCAAAGAGAAAGGGAAATCCCCAAAGAGAAAAGAGGTGGAAAGCTTTCCCTTGACCGAGAAGGGTGAGGGCAGCCATGATTCACCCAAGGGGAAGTATGCTATGCCCGAATGGTTGGGGAGACAACTTGAGAAAATGACCCCTATGTTGAAGGACCCAAGGGCAAGGTTGGAGGCCATCTTGGCTCGAGCCCAAATCACAACAAAAAAGGAGAAGAAGCCCAAGGTCTGATCCAAAGTAACAATGGATGTTTTGGCTCCTGAGCAACACAAATTGCAATGCCAACAATTGGCCAGGCGGGGGTAAGTTATAACATCTCTACCATTGATTTGGGGACTGCTACCAGGGAGCAAAAGGTCGAGCACCTTGAGGAGTTGGTGGCCACAGTAGTGCACCTGATAAAGCAGGATAAAATCTCAAAAGATAAGCTCAAGGCACAGGTTGCTGCCCTAACAGATTATATACAACAATGGTCCTCAATGGACGACCTGTCCACCATCTCCATAGCCACACCTCAGCTGCTTTCCAAAGAGCAGATCGACAAAATGGAAAGAAGAAAGAACTTGGAGAAGACTACCCAGGACTAGTTCTAACAAGTCACATATGTCAGAAACATGGGAATGAACAGAGCTGTGCAAACAGCCAACAAGTTCTTGGACTTGATAAAATCTCTAGAGAGCACAAAGAAGCTCTACACCAATTTCCCCGCAACCTATGACTCCACCTTCCCAAGGATCGAAGCTATCCTTCAAATTCCTGAAGCCACGTGGGAGGAGAAGCTTGCATTTAAAAATGAAGATCACTGGCTAATGGATGTATGGCGCAGAGACTTCGACAATCGAAAGGAGAGGTTGGAGCAAATCTTGAACAGGGTAGATCTTGATATTGAGTGGATTAAGGAAATCTGGGCAGAATGTGTCATGTATCTTAAGCTGATGATGGGCTATGATATTCCCACAGTGCAAATGGATCTAGAGAAGATCAAACCCTACTTCCAGGAGAAGATGAAGGACGGGATGGTTGGAGAAATCACAATGGAGTTCCTAAGTTTTGCCACCTGCGCCTTCAACCAATCGGAGCTGTTTAGGGACGAAGGCTCAAAATATGATGAAGATTGGAAAAGGCTGGAAGAAAATGCTAAGGAGTGGAGCTACCAAGCATTGCGGTGTGAAATCCTCAAAATTCACAAGCTCCAGGCAGTCGTCCTCAAATACATAGAACACATAGCTTCCAAGGAGCAGAAGGATAGCCCGACCAAAGAAGAAGACCTTCCTAAAGAGTAGCTACAGCAAAAAACAACAATCAGCTACAGAACAAAAGAGCTACAGTGCCATCAGCTAGAAGACAAAATAGGGAAGAGACAAGAATGTAATTTTAAATTGTAATCTATTTGGGGGTAGGTGAAACCCTATTTTGTAATGAATCTTGGCCACACAATGGGAATGAATCTTGGCCATTCATTTAACTTTTTGAAAACTATAAATAGGGCACTCCTCTTATTTGCAAAAGTGAGAGTTGAGTTGTTGCAAAGGCATGCTGCAAAAATTTATAAGAAAAAGCATTGACTTGGTGTATTTTCTTGGTTTCTCCCATGTTACTTGATTCAGTCTCCAATGCTAGATGTTTGACTTAGATTCTATTGTTGTTTAGTTATCTGTCTTATTTCTTTGGATTGATCTTAGAAATGTTGTTGGGTGATTATGAAAATTCCTGCCTTGTTGATGATTCCTTTGTCCATACTTTTTGCTGTTTGCTGAAGGTAGATAGCTATGCAAAGTTAGCCTGGACTTGATTTGAAAGCTGTTCTAAACATTTATCTTGGATTCATGCATGTATATGGTGAATGAGGGATGAAAAATCTACAAAATTTAGAAGATAGCACAATTTCCATGATACTGTGAAATCCCCGGTTAAGTGGGATATTGTTTTAAGAAATTGTCCATTGCAGGAACTCCATTGTCACTATTTATAGCTAGTTGCAGACTTAGGAACTTTTCCTCTCCCTTGCCTTTTTTCTCCTTTTTTATGACTAACCTATGTTAAGGTTCATTGCACATTGTAAAGTCAAATCCAACAACTAAATGGAGTCCAAGATTTTTGTTTGAACCTACAGCCAATGCATAATAGTTTTTATCCCAAGAACTCCATTTTAAGATCGAATTTCCATGCTTTGTGTCCTTGCTTTGTATTTCCTATAAGATTGCCTTGTGATTCCAACAAATCACATCAAACTACTAACGTATCTAAGCACTGTCATGACTTGACATCCGAGAGACCTTGGGATAGTGTTCTGCAATTCGATTGTGGGGGATTGTCTTTCAAGAGAGGTAGTGCACCTACGCACTGCCTGTGTTGAGAAGTGCATAAAAACACCATCAACAGAACTGGTGCTAGAAGGAGGGCCACATTCAAAATACCAAGTTAAGGGATAAAGTGAAGCTGGATCGAATCAAATCATTCTCCCTGGAAATATTTCAAAGAGTTCTATGGTCAACGCCAAACAAGGGAGAATTTGAAGAATTGCAGCCTTCTATGATGGCAGAACGAGCTCAAGGAAGTAGCGTTGCCTCTTCCCCTTCCTCCATTCCCTCTACCTCCATTCCATCCTCAGCTTCATTTGGTTGGCCTTCATCTTCCACCCAATCATCTCAAACCACATTTTCACCTCCTATCTCTGGCAGCCAGGGGATTGCTCCTCTCCCGGCTCTTTCATTCCAAGGCACAGTCTAGTCGGCCATAGCTCAAGTGCGGCCCCAGATTGTTGTTGTATTGAAAATATAGCCACAAATTCCCATTTTCCAACAGAAAGCACCACCTCCACCACCCTCCATGGCTTGGTTAGCACATAATCCTTCACCAATACATTTCGCTGCCTACAATGATATGCCCAAGAATCTGGAGGGCTTTTGTTCGAAGTTCCATCCGCGTGACCTACAAAGAACAGCTGAGGAGCATATCAAAATATTCAAAATAGTGATCATCGAAATGCAAGTTGATGATGAGGATGTCACATTGGGAAGAGGCCTTCTATTGGGGTGATCCCACAATAGTGGTTTACAATTTTTGGCCAAACTGGACACTGATATTTTTTTTAAACACAATCTCCACATTCGGGCACCTATAGCGATTAAACCGTAAAGAATTTGAAGATGATGCAAACTAGAGTCTTGTCATATTTTGTCTGTAGATTCTTAAAATATTTTTTTCAATTTTTTTGGAATTAGATTGCACTTCATTTTCCATCTCCCACGAAAATCAGTTTTTTTCAAAAAACCACATTTTTAAAAAGTGACGCACACCATATAACGCATAACTTTTTTTCCTTGAAAGATTAAATTCCAATTCTTTCAAATTTAGATTTGTAACTCCGATATCTAGTGCTTCCACTTGGTTAGATAGTTTTTTATTGAATATATTTTTTTTAATCAAGTTTTAAAGTCAAATCAATTACAGTTTAGACATAACACGACCGTATAACGCATAACTTTTACTGTATGTATCGAAATTATTTTTTTATTTTTTTGTTGGATCAAGGACTCCAATATCTGGTGCACTTTTATTTTTAATTTTTTTTTTGATAATCTTCTATTTTTCCACTTGTGCAGAACAAAGAGTTTTGTTTTCAGTGAAAAAGCTATATTTAATAAAACTTAAAAAATAGATAGATAATATAATAAAAACATACTAAAATTATATTCGTTGGATAGCTCGTTTTGAGGGGAACCCAATACTAGTTGGGTTTTTGAAATATTCTCCATTTTCATTCTCAAATCGAGCTTCGAAATGCAAAATTTTCAACAATTCTAGTGCCTTAAGAAGGAAGGGTGAAAAAAGAGGGGTTCGGCCGAACTAGTGTTCGGCTGAACATCTTGGAATGATTCGGTCGAGCATGGGTTCGGCCGAACCCATGTTCGGCCGAACCACCAATTCATGCAATTAAAAAAAGAAATTAAATGGGTTCGACTGAACATTCCAAGAATGTTTGGTCGAACACCCTATTTTTAATATTAATATACATATTATTATTTATATTGTTTTTAAATGATAACTTAAATTTGATGGCCCTATGACCGTATTTAAAGATTTTTGCTATAAAATACAATCAAAATTTTTAGAAGATTGTAAACGGAGATATTTTGGATAAACTGTGAAAATTTATATAGAATTATAATTATATATATGTTTGATTTATATACAATTTTACATACACTAAGGTATATCATAATGTTTTAAGGGCACCCTTCAATAGATAACCGTAGTTAAAAAATTTGTTGACAGGTAAATTCAACCATCAAATTTAATCCTTTAGAGAGAGAGGGGGTGAGTGGGAGAGAGATAAAGGGTAGGGGGTCCTAGGGTTTAAGGGTTAAGGGTAGAGGAGCTCAAGAGGGAGAGTGGGTAGGAGGGATAGAGTTTTTAGAGAGAGGGGGGAGTGGGAGAGAGATTAAGGGTAGAGGGGAGACGGGGGAGGGGGTTGGAGGGAGAGACTTGAGAGAGAGAGGGGGGAGTGGGAGAGAGA